>JBANCZ010004380.1:0-10389 GCA_037040025.1 Sphaerogastrella javana | reverse complement strand
TTGCAGCTCGATAGATGGCGATCACGATGACTAATTGTCGATTGTTGTATTTTACGTGTGCACACACTGCACACATTAATTGTTATTAATATTAATTTATTTGGCAAATCAAATAAATACAATTGAAAATAAATGGCAACAGAATGACGCGTGATGAGCATATTAAATGGTTTCACGGTCGCCTGACACGTGAGGCTGCCGATGAATTGCTAAAAAAGGGTAACGTTTCCTTATTGTGGCCACAGAGCAGCAAGTGTAAATAAATAAATACATATATAATATTCTAATTTCCACACACACACACACATATATACAGGCTACAAGGACGGCACATTCCTGGTGCGAGAGAGCAGCACAGCAGCTGGAGATTTTGTGCTGAGTTTAGTTTGTCAGGTGAGAAGCAACAACGACAAGGAAAATATCAACAAGTTGTCTACATATATGTGTTTTTTTCTCATTGAATGTGTGTGTGTGTGTGTGTGTATGCGTGCAGGGCGAGGTCTGTCATTATCAGATACGACGCCATGGTGAGGATGCATTCTTCTCCATTGATGACAATGAGCAAACGAAGATACTGCACGGCCTGGAAACACTTGTTGATTATTATCAGCAGGAGGCAAATGGCTTGATAACAAAACTAACGATGCCACTGATTGGCGATGCACCGCCGCATAATACACGCAGTCAGGGCGTGACCAATCTGCTGCACCGTGCCACCAGCAAGAACGAGAGCAAGGTGGTCATTGAGATGCTTAAATGCGGCAATAGGAATTTCGATGCCAAGAATCAGGATGGCCAGACGGCGCTACATTTGGCCGCATTGCATTGCAATGAGGATATATTAAAATCGCTGCTGGATGCTGGTGTGCAGGTCAACAGCGCCGATGCCTTTGGCTGGCAGCCGTTGCACGTGAGTACCTAGGATTTAATGGTTTGATTCCAAGTGCTAATCCTGCTTCTCTTGTACAGTATGCCTGTCGTTTGAAGGACGCCAGCTTTATACGCACACTGATTGCTGCTCAGGCGAATGTGGAGGGCCGCAACATTGAGAACGGTCATGTGCCGCTGCATGAGGCAGCCAGGCATGGCAATTTGGAGGCAGTGCAGCAATTACTAGCGGCGCAGGCGCCACTGTTGCCACGCACCAGCTCTGGCGAGTTTCCCTTTGATTTAGCCAAAGAGGCGGGCCAGACGGTAGTCGAGCAGTTTCTGCTCAACTACAAGCTTCCGCCGGCTAGCACCAGTCGTGACATTTGGTATCATAGCACACTGAAACGTGAGGAGGCCATCGAGATACTCACACAGTATGCCAATCAGCTGCATCGCAAGCAACTAGCCGAGGGACAGCCGACAGACACTTCCGGCTGCTTTCTGGTGCGCTACTCCGAATCTCCGGCTGCCACGGGATATGTGTTGACGCTGCTGTGCGACCAGGTGCCCAAAAACTTTCGCATCTCGCAAGCGGATCTCTATCAGAATGGCAACAAGCTGGTCTCAGGAGGGGTAAATGCAGTAGGTGTCAGCGATTGATCACATTTTCATTGCATATACTTTGCTTTCAGTCGAAATATCTGTATATAGACGATGGTCCGTATTGGCCCAGCTTGGAGCACCTGATAGCACACTTTATGCGTTTCTCCTATGGATTGCCAGTGAGCCTGAAGTACCCAGTGCCGCCACAACCAAAACCAGAGGTGCCATCCTTCGCCACCATACCGCGTGCCACACACAAGCACCGTGAGTTTGCCCCAAGCACTATTCCATCTCCCCCGCTGCAAGTCAGCGGCAGCAGCAGCGGCAACTCTTCCTCTAACACCACAAAGAAGAGGCAAAAGGAGAACAGCAGCTCTATATTCAATACGCTGCGATTGCCCAGCCCTAAAAAATCCATCTTTGACATGAACAGTTTGCGGAAAAGCAAAACCAAGTCGAAGCGCAGCGATTCCGAGAGCAGTGTTCTGGGCATCAAAGCCGTGGCCGAGGAAGAGCTACAGGTTGCACCGCCCATGCTGAAGAATCTTTCGTTTTCGACCGATTTTAGTAACTTTAATGTGGATGCGGATCCTGCTGCAGATGCGGCCGAGGTGTACAATGTGCCACGTAATAATACGCCCATTGAGCCGCCACCTATTGCCCATAAGACTGAGGCTGAGGTGGAGTACTTCACCAAGAGCGATGTGGCCATTGAGCGTGAGCGTGCTGCGCTCAATTCCAATGGCTACTTGCCCACATTGGATGTGCTCATGCTGATGGATCAGCCACTGAAACAATTGAATGCCACGAACAAGCCGCAGGCTGCACGTCTGGATTCCATCATATCCACTGGCTCAACAGAGAGCGAAATGGCTGGATATCTGCAGCGGAAATGCAGTGCCGGTGCTGGAGCTGCGAGTGGACTCAACACGATGGAACTGGATGCAGCTAAACAGCGTTTCTTTATCAAATGCGATCAGTTGGAGCTGGACACGGAAATTGGTGCGGGTGAGTTTGGATCCGTTTATAGGGGTTGGTTGCGTATGCCACAGCATCCGGAGCAGCGCTTGGAGGTGGCCATCAAAACTTTGCGCGACGAGGAACAACAGGCCATAAATAAGCAGGAATTTCTGCGTGAAGCGTCTGTCATGATGCGATTGGAGCACAAGTGCATAGTGCGTCTCATTGGGATATCCAAGGGCGATATGCTGATGATGGTACAGGAACTAGCACCGCTGGGCTCTATGCTACAGTATATACTGGATCACAGTGATCAGCTGCGTGTCAACTACGAACTGAAGCTGTGGGCATCCCAAATCGCATGCGGTGGGTATAGCTGTTACATTTGCTCCAATTTAGGATAAATAATATATGGTATTTGAATCTATGTACAGGCATGCATTATCTGGAGACACAGCATTTTGTGCATCGGGATTTGGCTGCACGCAACATATTACTCACCTCACGGGATCAGGCCAAGATCAGCGACTTTGGCATGTCACGTTCCCTTAGCGCCGGCAGTGATGAGTACCACTTCAGCCAGGGTGGACGTTGGCCCATACGCTGGTATGCACCCGAGAGCTTCAACAATGGCATCTTTTCGCATGCAAGCGATGTCTGGTCATTTGGCGTCACACTGTGGGAGATGTTTGCGCTAGGCGCACCGCCCTACGGTGAAATACTCAATGCGGATGCCATCAAGCTAGTGGACAAGGGGCAACGTTTGCCTCAGCCCGAAATATGCCCCGCGTATATCTATACCGTGATGCAAAGCTGCTGGAACTATCATCCCAAGGAACGGCCCACATTTGCCTATCTCATGGAGTTCTTTACCCGTGATCCAGACTATCAGAATCTATCGGAACTGGTGCAATCTGTGCACATCTAGACCATGCGCCGTCCGCTGCCACCACCCTCGTCCCTTTCTCGGTCCTATTGCTTTTTCATGCAATTTAATCGTTGTTTAATTCCAATGTCCCACGTATTATTACCCTACTTTACCCATTTAATGCATCCTCCTGCATAAACTGACCTCTATTTGTATTTACTTGTAACATATAACATCAATCAAACAATTGATTCTTTGTATTTTTATCATGTCGTATGTGTCAAATAGCAAACAAAGTGCCTTTATATTGTACCATATAATATAATATATGTTAAATATTATACTTACACACACACAGACGTGTAATTATTAACACAATAATGTAATTAATACCACAATTTACATCGATCGATGTCTTTTATTTGGGAAAAAATATATAGCGATTACATCGTTTGGTAGTTTTTATAAATACTATATTTTTATATTTTTCTATTCAAATGATTTGTTTTTTTTTTTTAAGTTTTTGAAACCTAAATCTCATTACTTTTTTTCATTATTATTTTAAGGCGCTTCTATAAAAAAGAAGAGATTGTTTCAAGAAAAAAAAAAAAAAAAAAACAAAAAATGTTGACAAAACAAAAAGTAATATTAAAAATTGAAAGAAAAAGAAAATCAATTTGAAAAAAAAAAAAAAAAAAAAATACGAGTTGATAATAGTACAAAAACATGACAAAAATATGCTTTGAATGTACGAATAACACGTTTTAGGCATCGTATTTGGCCAGTTTTAGCATCGCGTGCTTGGCAGCTGCTAGTTTGGCCTGTTTGCCATTCTTTCCAAAGCCATAGACCTTGATAGTTTTGTCCATGCAGGTGAACGTACAGCTCATCATGCAATTATCTTTATCGACGACAGCCGGACCGTATTTGGGCTTGGCCAATTTGTGTTCATGCAGTTGGCGAATGGGATTGAGCGGAACGTTTCTTGAGAATTCGATGAGTTCGGGCTTAAATAAATTATAGACGACCTCCCATGTACGATTTAGATCGCGACAATCTAAATAAACGGCAGCGATCAGGGCTTCTAGGACGTCGCCTAATGCCTTTGGTACATTGACATTTTGCGACATGTTGAAGTCGCCAACGGGAATGGATTCAGTCTCCATGATGGCATCGTTATTCTGTGCCTCCGGTAGCTCCTCCATATCAAGCTCATCGTCGGATTCAATCGGTTCCTTACGATCGTCTTGTTCTTCCATCAGTATATGCGCCTGATTTGTAACGCGATGATTTTGCGTCTCTTGGAATTGCACAAAGCTCTGTATGGTCTCCGACAGTAGGGCATTCTCAGCCAATATGAAATTGTGGAAGCGATGGCGCACACAAATACACGCGAGCGTTGTATTATTAACTAAAGCCGACCGTAGATCCGTCAATTGGCCAGGTGTCATGCGTGTCTCGTGTTCAAATATGTACGCTGAAATAAGAAAATCGAGTATAGCATCGCCAATGAACTCCAGCTCCTGGTAGCAACCAGTTAAGCGATTTGTGGGATACGAGGGATGTGTAATTGCTTGCAACAGATAGGCACGATCTTTGAATGTATAACCCAAGTTCCTTTCCAAATACACATGGTTGATCAAAAAGGAGTCCACTTCCGTTTGGCTTAAATTTGTGCGTGTGCGTGCACTGCCCAGCTGCAGATCCAATAGATTTGTATATGGTTTGCCACAGTCATCCGTTTTCCATATGCCAAAACCTTCCAACATGCGAAAACCATGATGCAGCCCATAGTTCTTAACAATAACGCCCAGCAGCGCCTCCAGCGTATCTGCTATCATTTTATTGGGCATGTTCACTTTGCCCACACAGAAATTGATTTCCGAATTGTAATCCGCAGCCATCTGATGCGGGTTCTGACTCGGCTCGCAGCCACCCACAAATGTATTAAACAACGCCTCACTGCAGTTGCCCTTGCCAAAGACTTCCTCCTCCGTAATCTTCAGATTACGGAAATGATGCGGACCTATGCTTGCGGCAAATTCTGGCTTCTCCTCCCATAATTTCAAGATATTTTGCGGCAGGCTGACGCTCGGCGGCAGCCAAGTGTACTTGGGTGTGAAGAGCATGCTGCAGATTTTCGATGGAATATCCGTATCACTGAGACAGTACAATAAATTGCGATTGGAAACCAAGTTCGATTTAACCTAAAATGATAATATTAAAATAAATTAAAGTACATATGATGCTTATATTTGAGCTTACTTGGGTGAGTACGCCCTCATTCCAATCGGGATATTTGTTGGCCAAATAGAGCGTGGCACTAAGCTTGAGAAAACAATCGCCAAGCAGCTCAAAACGTTCCATATCGAACACATCCACACTGCTCGCAGTGGTAATGGCGGCCAGGAATTCGCCTTGCTCTGCGGGAGTTATGGTTTCATTGGAAATGCTGCGCTCCAGTACTGAGAGTTTCACCGTCTGGTTATTTGTGCCGTCAGCTGGTAATATGGCTGGTACATTGCGTGTAGGTGTTCCTTTTGCTGTGTTATTGTATATGTTGTCTGTGGGTGTCATATCAAACTGATGCTGATTCCAGAATTCCTTGTCCTCGATGTCCACGTTTTCCAAATGCATCAGTTTGCCAGAGGTGAAATTTAAGTAATATGACAACTCCACAGGATAGGTGGACATAATATGGCGGGAAATATCAAGTGGTTCCATATAATCTTGCCAGGGTACTTCCAAATCAGTGATCTCAAATTTCTGCAAGCCCATCTCTATGCTCTTCGTGGGCATGGGATCCAACACCGTTCGCGCTTCGCCAACACTATCGTGCATGGGATTGCCTTGATAGTCGACGTTACGACGCAGCGAATAATCGATCTGCAGCGGTTGCGGCCTATAGTTGGCACCGTTAATCAATAACTGATCCAAGCCAAGAAATTTATTGAAGCGCACACGCAGCGACTCCGCATGCAGCATGTATGTTAGACGTTGTAAAATGCTCGGCAGGAGCAATATCTTTACCCAAAGTGGGCCGGGAAAACCAAAATTGAAGCAAATCTCCGGTATAAGCATAATTTTGGCGCGTGCTTTACTCAGTGGCGAGGTCTTTGGCAATTTGTGTATGTAGAAATTTAGTTGCTCGGTCAACTCATTTACCTCGACCATAAATGAGTACTTGTGCGCAATATCTTGGATGAGATGCTTATACTTGCTCATGGTAAAATCGTAGTAGCTTTTGAATTGTTGGTTATGCTCCATCATGCTCATTGGCGTTAAATCTCTGTGTACTTTTGTTACCACCATGCGTTTATCCTCATAGTTGGCATAGCAACGCGTTATGATTTTGCCTTCGAAATCCTCTGGACAAGGCGGCGGCATCGACTGGCGCTGTATGAAGTTTGTGCCGCACGGCTTTGCCAGGCGCTGAAACTGTTTGATCAACGACCAATCCAAGCCATCTACGCCGCCCACGGTCGTCAATGGTACCACCAAATACGAGTTCTCCTTGTTACGTCTATCGAACACAAAGAATGGCTGCCAAATGCGGAGAATATCGCGGAAGATCGTCACATGGAAACGTTGCAGCAAATCCAATTGCTCTTCATTCTCAATAACAAGTTCCAGTGGCTTCTCGGCCACATGCACATTCATCTTGCCCTGATGGCTAAACAGAGGCATCGATGCCAATAGCGGCAATCGTTTGTTCAGCAGTAGTGCATAGTTGCCACGCGTCTTGTACGCATCATAGATGTACTCAGTGTAACTGTTTCGATCAAAATCGGGATCGATGCGTATCTCATAGGCGTAACAGATTTGGCCCACGCGCGGCATGGCATCATAGAACTCAGCGGGACATTGTACGTCATAGGTCTTGACATGATTAGTACCCAGATCATGACGCTTAATGGTAACTGCTCGACGAGTCGTTCATAACAATTACTATAGATGCCCATGTTAGGTAAATGTATGTATGATCTTACTTACCATCATCGTTGTACTTTTTCCAGTGGTCAAAGTGAACATTTGCTATTTCAGCGAGACGCTCATTGACGGTTGCGGGTAATAAGCGTTCGTTCAACTCCCCCATTTGGTAAAGTTTAATGCAAGTCTTGAATGCCACTGAAATCTTAGCCAAATGGGCTGTGCTCATCGGATCGCTCTATAAATAATAGGTAAACAATGATTGATTATATTGTTACTTGCTTGCCCTGCCTGTTCGATCATATCTTACGTAAATTGTCTCGCGTAATGCACAATTTAGAGGTAACGTTAGCGATACGACATACTGACGGCTGGTGTCTTTTGTAAAGGGTTTGCATTCCTTCTCATCAAGCAACTTGAACCAGGGCAAAACAGTCCCAAACGCATCCGATGGCATTTGTTGGCAGTAACGATGCATTATAGTTAAAGCGCTGCTTGGCAGAAGTACGGCTCCTTTATCATTCACAAACGGCTGAATTTCTTCTTTAAAATGTTCGTTGATGTCATTCACATTTGGTTCAGCGCGGTCCAGCAGACGGGTTCTCAGGTATTGAGAAATTTCTTCGTGCGCCTGGCGATACTGTTTTATTTGATCGGTTATCTTGATTTTGTCGACTTTCGATGAAAACAGTATATAATAAGCATCTTTGCTGCGTGCCCGTCCCTTGGTCTGCACATACATATTGAATGTTTTTAATGGATCCAATATCATGACATAGTTACAGGCTTGCACATCGATGCCCTCTTCAAGCACACTCGAGCAGATCATAAGGTTCGCCTCACCCTCCCGAAATTGTTGAATAGCCTACAATTATGAACAGTACGAATAAGTATGTTCGATTATATACATACATATTTATATCAATTTACCGTCTTTTGCCAACGGCGTTCAAGAATACTTTCAAAATCCTGGTTCACGCCATTGCGTCCAATCATAAACTGTGGTACAAGCACATTTCTTATTTCCGGCACAGCCGCTATGTAGGCCAAAAGCAAACCGTAGATACATTTGCATGTATAACGACGCTCAACAAAGACCAGAGCACAGATATCCTTTGGATTTTTATTGGCAAACGTGGATTTCAAATAATGCAAAAATAATTGCACCTTTGCTGTTGAAAAATTCATAATGATGTCTTCGGTATTAGTGCAATCATCAGATAGATCATCGTTGTCTACCAAATCACGCAGTTTCTGCACAAGCTGATGACGTATATTGTCACATAAAGTGATTACAGAACGGTACATGTTCCGCAATAAGATTGTCTCGGACTGTTGCCGCTTGATTTCCAATTCGGCCAAAACGGAAACAATTGCAATTGAGCCAGCGTAAATGCCATAGTTTTCAACCTGCCATAGAAAATCGTTGAGCATCGCCTTGACTACATTCTTCTTATTTGGTGCCCTGAAATTCGTCAGGTTCTTTGAAAGGCGAACCGGCTGTGTTCCAATTTCAATCCTGCCCAATTTGACAATCATATTATCAATCTGTGCACGTATTGTCTCAATTATATCGAATGATTCAATGGTGTCTCGGTATGAAATCAGGCATTCTTTAGGCTTAGATGAATACCTGTGCGATTAATAAGAATATTGATATGATTTATTGGTTAGATTTGATATTTGTTTACTACTTACAGCATTACATTTTCCATTTCTTTAGAATCCGATACGGTTATAATTTTGCCACGATATGTCGTTTCTAGTTCCATCAATTTCTTAGTTACACTCTTGATTTCATTACCCTTGATTAACACTCCAGTCATACCAACGATGCGTGGTAATGGTGTTCCTGGTGGCGCCATTTGACACAGACGCATCATCTCATGATACGGATGTCGGCCAGTACCATGATGGCACTCATCAAATACAATAATGCTGACTGAACGCAGATCCAAATGCTTTTGCGCAAATACATCAAGCATCACTTGAGCGGTGCCAACCAATACCTAGACGAGATTCAATTCGATTTTAATAAATTCAATTAAACCAATCCCATATAGTATAAGATCTATTTAAAACTATACACTGCTGATTCATGCAGTTCATCAAATACCGATTGCAAATGATTATAATATGATAAGGAATTGAATACAAACTGCATATGCAAAGTGAGATCTCTTCTAAATATACATTCTATATCATATTAACATACATATATACTCGCAAAGATATTGTTCAACTTACCTGCTTTTCGCTAACTTCGTCGGCCCATTTGGAGCGATTCCAGTTGTCCGTACCTTGTTCGCCGCAATAGAATCCCACTTTAAAATTTGTATACGTTCGTAAGTACACAGCCTGCTGGCGCGTCAGTTCCACAGTATTACAAAGAAATACGGCTCGTTGACCACCCTCTTTGATGGGCCTGTTGAAGCGAATTATAAATGCATTCATCAAGGTCTACTTATATATTGTATATATGCACTATATAGGTAAATATATTTCTAATTCTATACAATTAATTGTTCAACATATTCTTTACTCACTTGTCCAAGTTTTTCGAGAAACGTTTGATCGCCATTATGGCCACGTATGTCTTGCCGGCGCCTGTGGGCAAATAAAGAATACCATTGTGCTTTTCTAGATAATCAACGAGACGCAATTGATAACTACGGGCCTAAAGTGGATAAAACAGAGCCAGAGTTAACATAAATAAATGATATTAATAAAGTCTGACCTGAACATACCTCAATAGCATGGGGGGTATTTTCCGTCATGATTTCTTTAAGGTTTTTGCTGCGACTGTTCTATGCTGTTGCAAAGCTACAACTGTGCTAAGGCAGAGGTTCACACTGATGTAATTTGAATCTTTTTAAGAGTGTGTGAGTGTATATGCAAGTGTTTTCCTTTCCAGAATATTCCTTTGTGCACCAACGATGACGTGGCAGCATCAACGTTTCTTTCGTATCGTATTAGCTGGCTAGTTGCTTGCACGATATATATTTTCTGAAATTTGGGGATGTACCAAAATATATACTATGCAAACACATGCGCGCATTGGCAATGATTTAATTTAATTTCTTGTACAGTATAATTCGCTTAACTGCCTCGAGTTGATTGCAGTGATTTTGGAGGCAGCTATCTTAAAAAGGCAGCTA
>JBANCZ010004379.1:0-10389 GCA_037040025.1 Sphaerogastrella javana | reverse complement strand
CACATGTATTTTCTATGTAGATCTTTATCGCATGTTCCATTTTAGTGGAACAGTGGAACACAGCAAAAGACATGCGCCAAATGACGTCAGACATTGTTATTGCATCATGAAGAAAATTTAAGCATTGCTTATTAGTCTACGCTACTTGACCTTGACTTTGACCTTGGTAGCTGTATATATTTTCTATATTTTTGTTGTAAGTCCGGGTTTCATTGAAAAACAGCAAAAACCATGCCTAAGCGCCCGTATTACGGGGCAGTGAACTTTTCAAGATTTTAACATTAAAGTCAATGCGACTGAACTAAAAAAAAAAAATTTCGTGAAAAAAAACTTTTTTTTTTTGCAAATTTTTTGATTTTTTTTGTTAAAATTTTTTCATTTTTAACATTAGTTTCTATGGAGTTTTGATTTTGAAAAAAAATTTTTTTTCAACTTTTTTTTTCAAAAAAAATTTTTTTTTTGCGATAAATTTTTTTTTAGATAAATATAGGTTCAAATTCCGTTTCAAGGTCAAGGTGCGTTTCTTCATTGGGTCAAAACTGGCCTAAATTATGTCGAAGGAGGAGCCTTAAAATGATATTGCAGCTACTGTCAACAAACAACGTTTCATTATTATTTTTCTTTTTTATTATTGTTATTTTTTACATGTATTTCAGCACTATGTTGTAGGTAAAAAAGAATCAGGAGGAGTTAACTACATGCTGACATTATGAACGCCGATGCATGGATTCGCAGAAGGCTAAACAATGCTTATCTTTTCTGTCATGCTCTGTTTTTGAATAATATCAGTAATCTTCGCAACGGAAAAACTTGTGGTTTTTGCGAAAAATTTCAACGACAGCGTGTTTTGGTGAACAGCATCTAGAAATGGCGAAATCCAAGAGTTAAAGCACGAAAACTCCAATTTCGGCTCTTTTTCTGCGCTTCTTTGCGTGATGAGGGCGACTGGGATATCATTGCCGCAGCCAGCATACGGCTCTTGCAAAACAACAAGAATTCGTTCATCGTGCTTCAGGAAAACGCGTGAATTGAATTCGTCTTCTGCAACAAACATCCTCAGGTTCTTGGCTAGAGCAGCTGAACGCACAGAAACGACAATGTCGTTCGAAGACGTGTCAACGTATTGCTCCCACGATTTAAGCATTTTTGCGTAAACCAACAGCGCAAAGATAAAAAACATGAAGAAAGAAGACGACATCGAGGAAAATCCCGATCCTCTGGTGTGCGTAGTAAGACGAGTGTGTGCTGTAAGCGACGCTTTCAGCTTGCTCGTCATACACCATTTAGAGCTGATGCGATGGCGGGACGAGTGGCAATTGCTTTTAAGGCGTCTGGTATCGGAAGTAAAAAGATCTTGTGTGTGTGCATACGAGCGCGATTTGCACAAAGAGCCCGATGCTTTGCGCGCGCAGCTGATTGCCTTCTTTGCACGAGATGTTGAAGAAACTGTAATATTGCAATGGACAGCAATTAAATTAGACGTTGCAGCCGTTGCGCAAAAGCAAGTTGACAGCGTGTTGGTTCCTTTTTACGTTCGAGCAGAAAGATATCTTGACAAAGTTCTATTTTTTACCAGGAGCGTTTTCGAGGACGCAGAATTAGCAATTCCTCGAAGTCTGGCGTTTTCTACGTACGCACAGTCGGCAGGCATCGACCTAAGTTCTATGTTAAACGCTACATCGATGACAATTGTCGACATTGCCCCGGAGATCGAGAACGACGTTATTCCCGGAATAAGCGGAATTTCCATTAATCTGCTTGGAAAAGGCTTGATACAGATGTTTGAGAAAGTATCGTTTTTTCAGCACTCTGCGATTCGCAAAGAGGACTCGTACAGTATGGTTGGATTAGCGTATTTCCGCGATGCGCAAACCACAGAAATGGTGGAAGCCAGCATCGCTCAGTACCTCTGCTGCATTAATATTTGGTTTGAAGAAATACGCGGTGAAAAGCTGCCGGAGCGAAGCGACGATGCGAAGCAGTTTTTTCTACAGTTTCCACCCTTTCGGCCTTGGCTCGCTAACCGAGACTCGAGCTTTAAAGCCACTGCAACAGAAACGTTGCAAAATTTGAGGACTGTCGTGCGAAGCTTGCGTGACGACAAAGCGGCTTCTGCCTTCTGTTTGAAGGTAAAGGAAATATCGGGCTGTGTGCCTAGTGTGGCCTCGCTACGCTTTTTTCGGTGGATGTTTCCGCTAACGCCAGTGATGACAGTTGGGCTTGTTCCGCACGTCTTCAGCATCATGCAACATGACAGCGCATTTTCAAACGACATGCTCGCGGTTGGTTGTATGCTTATTTCCTTCTTGGTTTTCCGTCTCCTAGATGACAGCGAAGGCAGCTCCATTTCCCAAAATCAAGGAGGAGTTCTCTTAGACAACATCGCCGACACTACGTTTGAAAGTTTTCAAGACCACCTGCGCAGTTTGCTTTACTGCTCACATGAGTGCTTTTGGATGACATTTTGGAAAAACACAGGCGGAATTAGTGGAAAAAAGGAGTTCGAGCGAGCTTGCTATGTGTTCACAGTTCTTGGGTGAAGAACAATCGAATGAAGTGCTTCCCGGTGGTCGTCAGCTAAACAACACTCCTTGAAGGAATTTTTGCGTTCCCAGTGCTGCAGTCACTTGTGTTTCTGTGCTCGGGCGTTGCGGCCGCTGAACAATGTCGGTTAGGTTTTGTGGCGACATCTTAAACGTGGCCACTACAGAGGCAATGAGAGAATCTTTGGCTGTTCTCTACGGGAAAAATAAGTCTGACACCATCACTTGCTCGACGGACGCGGACTCATTTTTTACTGGCGTGATGAGCGCAAATCAGTCGCTTCGAGAGCTCTATTCGGCGATGGGAACTGAACGTTTTTTCGAGCATTTCGACGCTGGCAAATTTATTCTGTTGACTGTAGATTCTACCAGTCACCAACAGCAGATAAAAGCCAAGAAACTGCTGCTCGACGCAGGAAACGTGGCTTCGTTTATGGCAATCATGCGAGCGCAATTCCGCGAAGACTCCTGTTGTCCATCAGTTTCCATCTCGATTCTGGAAAACCTTGCATTCAAGTATCACTTTTTTGTGAAGTTATCCAGAAATGACCAGGATTCCATACCAGAACCAATATCGCTTCTTCCTGACAAGCTATCCGTGTTCTTTCGACGTGTGCTCCGACATTACGACGAAACTTTGCTTCTGCTTTGTCAGGCACCTGATGGAAGCATTATTGTTCAAATACGAGGTCAGCGGTTCACTCCAGAGCAAATATTTATGTTGTGGGATCGCCTTCAGGAAAACGTAGGCAACGACTTGCTGCAAACTTTTTTACTTCAAGTTGAAGTCAATGCATGCTCTATTCCTCTCCCATATTGCTGCTCACAAGGTTTGTCGTCAGCAATTTATAGGAGTCTCTTAGAACCAACTGCGCAAGATCCAATATTTCCGATTTGTATTTGCGAAAACTGTGACGATGCCGAAATGCGTATTTTCGAGGAAGAAGAAGAGGGCTATTCACCGACCAATTTTGCTAATGGCTTTTTCTCTCGTGATGAGCGATGCGGCACTTTTGAGTCGAAAAAGCGCAAACGAAGCAGCGCGCCAACGATGCCTGGCTCCATCGAAGAACGATTCGAGAAGTTGCTTGATACGCGTCTTTTAAAGATACTGTGGAGGAAAACAGCGGAGCAGTTTCTAGCGGCAATAAACTGCCATGTGGTCAAACAGACGATAAGCGAGGCGCGTAGAGGTCTCTATGACCACCGGCATTTTCTGCAGTGGTTGTGCGCGCTATGTTTTGTACACTTTGTAGAGTCGCAGAAAGCTGCCGCAACTCATCAGCGTGACTTGAAAAAATATCAGTCAGCCAGCAAGCTGACAGTGTTTGCATTGATCAGCTATCTGGAAAACAAGTTCTCCATATCGCTTGATAACTTCAAAACATTTGTTTCAGGAAACTTGATCCAAACATGCTCAGCAATTTTTTCGATGCAATTTGTGAAGCTGTCGACAACCTTCCAAATGTCGCTCGCGTATACTTTAATTCATATGAGTGTTTGGAGCAACGACGATGGTAATGAAGATGAAGACAACGAAGACGACAGAGAAGACATATTTATTTCGTGTCTTAGCAATGGTAAATTGAGAAGCAACTATAACATTAGCCAGATTGCTGTGAGCTCGAAGCTGGAATCGCAGGTTCATGTACTTCGGCAGTTCCTACTGCTTCTGCTCTCAGTCTCCTATCCTTATGATGGCGATCTATTTTGGTCATGCGACGTAACTCCAAGATGGAAGAAAATCAGCAAAAGCGAGGTCCACGCATTGCTTAACAATGCGCTGGACGAATGCCAAATGCATTTATCTCACAAAATTTGGAATGGCTCTGCTGTTCTTGAGCCGCTGGTGCGCATGATTTGGCAGCAAAACTCTGTTTCGCACTTTCGATCCAATTTTCTGGTTGCACGAAGTGGGCAATATTTTTCTCTGTCTGCGAACATTGAATTTTTTCCTCTGCCGTGCTTTCGAGATTACTGCTCGCACAATTCTGGAATCCGGTTTCCGCTAATCCGCACCGTGCAGCAATACTGCTGTGAATTGCAGACATTGATGTCGAATGTCCTTTTACGTGACTTTCTGAGCGTCGCTTCTGCCGATCACTTTATGAATGAATTTTTGAAAGAGTCGCCCACTTCTTCTGCCCGACCTATTGCAGCTGCAAAACTAAACCTTAGAAAATTTTCTGACGGAATTTTCTACGCAATGCACTTATTTCAAACAAAACAAACGCTGGATTTGGTGACCTCAGCCCTTTACGAAACTTTATTTTTCAACGGAAAAAAATTTATTATATGTTTCAATGATGCACGTTGCATTTGGATATCTGTGCTCCAGAAACTGTATAACAATGAATGCGTGGTTTTTAACGACATGGCTTTGTTTTTGAAGACAAATGATATCGGTTGTGGAAAAAAAGCGGCAATTCTGAAATCAAGAAGCATTGGTAACGAGTTTTCCGAATTTACATCGTCGCAAATTTCCGCGTGTCTGAATTCGTCGAAAAAATTTGCAGTCATTACCTGCACAAACGAAAAGCAGCCACTTAACTGGGCAATAAACCATCACATTTTGACGGTGAATTTGCACAACATTTCCTTTACCGAGGACACCGAATATATCCGGAAGTCTCTGTACTACGCAATGCAAGTTTTACTGCTGGGATTTCACTTTAGCCAAAAAGACGTAAATACAAAACCAAGCCTCAGCCCAGACTTAATGATCAAAAAACGAAGATCAAGCGTATCGCAAAACAGCGATAAAGAAGACAGCCATAAAACAGTACAAATAGCATGGCGGAAGAAATAAAAATTACGAATGAGCTCAGCTTTGTAAATTTTTTTCTCGAGAAGCAGTCGGAGTTCGAAGCGCGGCGGGCTGAAGAGAGGCACGCGGTAGCCCGTCAGTTCTTGCAATTTTATGGCGCGGCGCTGCTTTTTTACGTCGACTATGCAGAGGTTCTAGATGCTTACATTGCACACGTTTTTGTTGTCGGAGTAGCCGCTATGCGTATCGTGTCCGTCGACGAGCTGCTGCTGGTGAAAATAGTTAATCGCAAGTTGCATGCACTGCGAGCGTTTCAAGACCACTATATCTCGTGGCTAGAAACAGAGATCCGCCGTTTTCGCCGTCTCGTGACTTTGCATTTGAGCTAAGCTACAATCTCAGCTTTCCGCTCGGCTCGTAGCGCTCGCGTATGTTTTCGTAAACTGAGTTCGCAAACGGATGTTCGTAGCACGGGTTCATAAGATTAGGGTGGAACGAAGCGTAAATGTGGCTGTAGGAGTGCAGTAAGTAGCGCAATAGAAATACGTAGCGAAAGCCGAGCGTAAGAAACGTCGGTTTTCCAAGTAAACCCACTTCGTCGTTGGCGAAAAGTGTGATCGGCGGTCGCCATATTGCATCCGTAAGCAAGTCGTGAACAAAGGATAGCTGAACACTAAGTATCAGCTTCCCCTGAACAACGGTTACGCTCTGCTGCCCGTCTGATGTTGGAGCACGGCTTGTTTCCGAAAAACGAACATCGATTACTTCAACCTCGTCAGACACAATCAGCGGAATCCCATCGTCGTCCGACTTTGCGACGATGAGAACGTCGTCAAGAAAAATATGAACGCTTTGCTGCACAGCTCCTGACTCGCGCAGCGTGATTCTCTTCTGTTTCAAGCAGCCTTGGTCCATTACAGCATCGATAAGCAGCAGCACGTCTTTGACGATATTCAGGCACGACTTCAGCGCTTCTGTGCTGTCTTCAGACATCCGACCATGCTCCTGCTGCTGTTGCTGCTGCATCTGGAGCTTCGATACTGGGTCTGCTATCTTCTGCTGAGCCTGCTGCGCCAGGTTAGCGAACTTGGTTACTTGCTCGCTCGTTCGCTTGAAAACTGATCTGCTTGTGGGGAGCGCTTGTGCTGACACCAAGCCGATCTCGACTCCAGCGTTGGAACTTAGCACGTGCAAAATCTTTTGAACATCAGCGTGCATTTGCGAGACTTTTGACAGCACGATCTCTACTTTTGTCGGCAAGGAGCTCACAGTGTTCTTTGTTAACCCGATTCCAGTTAAAAGTGCCTCGCGTTGCATATCCTGCTCTTTGCGATTCTTGGTTTTTGCCTTTTCCAGCTGCTTGCGAAGCCTTTTCAACTCGCTTGTATGTGTCTTCAGGCTTTTCCCGCTGTGCCGGCCCTTCTCGCTGTTTAAGCTTGTCTCCGAGCTGCACTCTGACTCTGCTGTTTCCGACGTGGAATCGGCAGTGCTACTCATGTGGTTCGTCCACGCTTCAAAATCCTTGTTGCGATTTTTTCCTCGAATTGCGATCTTCTTTGGCAAAGCTACCTGCACATCCTTCCTAAAATTGTGATGTTGCAGCTTCTTTAATGCCCTGCTGACATCGCGGCGAGTTATTTCGTCTACCTCTTCGTCCAGCACCATGTCGCTAATGTGCTTGTCGTTGAAAAAGATGTGCTCGAGTTTCAACCGGTCGGCAACATCAGCAAATTTTCTTGTAAACACGGCAAGAGAGCTTTCGGTCGCCATTTTTGTAATTCAGTAAAAAGATCGAAAATGTTGTTTCCATCGTTACTGTTCTTAGTGGTGTCTTGTTCTTGCGCCTATCCACCTGAGTGGCATATTCAAAACTCGCCTTTGGCTCAAATAAATTTTCATGGCATTCGCAATGATCAGTGCAAAATCCAAATTGAGCTCAGCAACTGTTTGTTCGCCAGGCGTTTAGACTTGATCGACATTCAGAAGCCACTTATTTCCGTTTCTTTTCTACGAAACAACACGGCTATGTGGAGTAGAGACTATCGGTTCTTTGATACTGATAATATTTTTGGACCACTACAACAAAAAGGTCTTTTTAGGCGTGACGAGAGCGAAAAGTTTCACCGCGATCAGTTTCTCGAGTACTTTTTTCCAAAAGGCGTGCTATTTGATACCGTAAACATTTCGTGCTGGACAATATTGAACACGCCTACGCTTAGTATTCAGGCACCAGTCAAAATAACTGCTCAAGGAAGAAGAAAGCAAAACTACTTTTGCCATTTTTTTACCGATCCTGAAACTTTTCTTGGAGATTATTCTCCATCGGTTGCAAATCTGGAGAATATTCTGTGGATTGAGTCGGCTAACCGTACGTTTGCTTTTGTGCATGTTTCTGTGCCCAAAAATTACCTTTTGACGACAAATATCACCTCTCAAACAAAGTACTGGCGCAGCTCCTTCAATGACGAGACGACGCAGGAAAACCGGTTCTTTTTTCAAAATGCCTCGAGAATAGGCTACCTTTATCATACAAAGAGCGTAGTTGACGTGACGCAAAACCTGTTTTATCACGTGACACACATGCATGTTTTAATGCAGACTGTGAAAATAGACGTTTTTGGCATGCCGCCTAACTCAGATAACATACCAGCCTCTTCAACAGCTGTGGTGAGGAACGAAAGTGCTGTCGCTATAACATTTTCAATGTCTGCTCAAAAATTTGTTACAGTCGTTTTGTTCAACGCATCGTGGATAAATATTTCCACCCTAGAACATGTGACTAACATACAAGATAGCGCATATTCAATTGAAAAATACGTTGATGATTCTCTCGTTGTTGTCGTAACGTCGCGTCTTCCTAACTTGTTGTTTCGCCAACAAAATGCCTACTTTTCCGTTTCCACGACTCTGGCTACGAATGTTATGAAAATGCACATAGAGAAAAGTACGCAAAACAACATGCTTTGGAATCAGCCAATAACACGGACAATCATAGCAAAGACAAGTATTGAAAATATAGGCACGCAACTAATTTTAGCCGTAAACTGCACACCTTTCTTCAACACTTCGCTCAGAGTATCAACCCCAAATTATGTGCTTTTGCCTTACATCAGGCTCGAAAATGAGAAAATCTTAGTGCAAGATTGCAGCCTCTCGTGCTTAGCAGCTCTAAAAGTGAAATGCGAAATCTAAAACGAATTGTAAAAGAAAAAAGCGACCGTTTTTCAAAAAGCGACCGTTTTTCAAAAAGCGACCGTATGGGAAAAAGCGACACAATGGTAAAAGCGACCATATTGAATTGCAAAAATCATATTTATGTGTTTTAAGGAGTACAACAGACTGCATATGGCTACGCAATTCTGATGTAATCGAATTCTAACGTATCCGTCATTTTTTGTTCTGTCAAGTTTTCATCGAATGAAATGCATTCGTCTTGATCGTAGTTCCAAACGTTTCCATTGTCTAGGCAGGCAATGCGATAGCTAAGTGGCACGTTTGACGACAGCCTGTCAAGAGGCATAAGGCTTACTTCATCTGCATCGTTTACCATCAACTGCACTGGAGCAGTGGGATGCTCAAGCCAAGTGTTGCGCGGCACGTTTTTAAGGCTCTCTGGCTGTGAAGTACAGGTGCTGAAATTCTTCAAGCTGAGGGCCATTGGCTCCTCGCAGACAATGCTGCGCTGTACGTCACCGCTTTTGTCGCAGTCGAATGCCTCTGTAGTGCTTTTGATGGATGCGTACCTGCGAGCCCCCACAGCAAACATGTTCCTACAGTCCCAGTGGTTTACGCACCCGAAGAGGAAAAAATGCATGCGCCTTGTTTCACACTGCGGTGATTCTATGCGAAGAAGTGGACGCCCGTTTCCGTCCCTGCGAGCGGTGTACCGCGTGCCCTGTTTGACGAGACGCTGCTCCGACCTCATTCGGTAGGTTCGCAATGAGCCGTCTTCCAAACGCCTGACTTTGCTGTTGAAAACGACAGACTTAATATCGATTTTTTCTCCCAACACAGACACCAGCTGCAGGTGAGCAGTGTTGTTCTGGTGCTGGTGCACATCATCTCCGCGCGACGAAAAAAGACCCCACACCTGGCCTGCGCCTACGAATCCAGGTAGAAATCTCGCCGGTGCCGCCATGCAGTCTCCGCAACCTTTTTCATGCAGGCACTGATTTTCAGGACACCGCAGCTCTTCTGCTATTTTCCACCTGTCTGAAGCATCTTTAGAGCATCTAGCCAGTATGTGGCTGCTAAGCACAAACGGAACATGCGCTCTTTCGTCGCAGTGAAGATCTACCACTGATCGTTCACTTTCCGAGAGTGTCTTCTGCAGCGGCACCTCCACTACGCTAAATTGCCGCGAAGACCAATTAGGCAGCGGAAGTGACGGGTTTGATGGGAAGAGAGCGAAATGCCTGTGCACAGTTTCCAGCACAGAGGATTCCAATGAGATGCTCACCAAGCTCTTTGCGGTGCCGAAAGATGCGAAAGTAAACTGAAGGCCATTGGACATAGACGCAGAAACCATTTCCCGCTGCACCTGCCGGTACGCAGCGGCTGAGTCCTGTTGAAAGTTGGCTGCCTTCTCCACACACTTTCCAAGCGATAAATCAAAGACGGGATAGGATTGAGAGCAAGGGTATACCACGCTGCGGTTTTCTTCTTGGTTGCGGCACAGCACGAAGCTAGAGTCGGAAAACTTGACAGTTGTGCCATCGCTTTTGCCCAGGCACTGGTCCCGGTGAGGCAGTACGCACTGCGCTCCGTCGAAAGATGCGGATATGCACAGAGCTTCTACTCCTGTTTGCCGTCGATGCAAACAAAATGGTTGCCGTTGATGTCCGAGTACGCAAAGCGATTTGGAAGACCGTCGCATTTTGACATGACACTGAGCGGCACGCAAGCAGACTTGTTGAAATAGAGGCCCTGGTCTAAAACATGCATAATGCTTTTTTAGAACAGCCCTTTATCCTATATAACACTTGGTACCGTTGGCAATCTGAGGCTTAATTATTTTTCAGTTTTTTCAATTGTATTGTTTTTTTATGCAATAACAACATATATTTCACATTATGCCAA
>JBANCZ010004378.1:0-10390 GCA_037040025.1 Sphaerogastrella javana | reverse complement strand
TAACTAGTCAAGCTGCCAAAAAAGGTAGCAGAAAACTTGTTAAATAATAAAATATACAAATTTTTAATAAAAAAAAAAAAAAATAAAAAACAAAAAACAAAAATAAACCTGCTAAACATATTCGATGCTACATTTTTCAAAAACCAGCATATTTACAAACTTTTGAAACAGTGAAAATCAAGGATTGAAACCAAAACCGAAACTGTAACCGTAACTGTAAAATCCGTTTCGTTTAAAAATCGTAAACATTACCTAAACCGATATTTCTATCTATCAAAGATCGATACCGGTACATGAAAATTATTTTCAATCTACCAAAAGAAGCCAAACCTTAACCATAACCAATAAAGCCGTTTCATTTAAAAATGCCGATATTTCAATCTTTCGTAGATCGATACCGATATCGGAACATTATTTTTTCATTCCACAGAATGAAGCCAAACCCGAAACCGTAACTGCAACCTTTAAAGCCCATTTTATTAAAAATAATCGATATTTAAAACTATCGAAATTTGAAACAGAAACCGAAACTTTATTCGGTTTCATTCACTGGCAGAAATCAAATAAAACAATCGCTAATATAAATATAAGGCACCGGGTCTCTTTTAGTTAGATCGGACCTACTGCCCGGATTACTTAAATACAAAGCAAAACTTTATTTCACCTGTACGGCTGATGATGTTGCTGTTGTTGTTGCTGCTGGTGTTGCTGTTGATGCTGCGGCTCTTGATGTTGATGGTAGCGGCGTACAAACACGGTTTTCACAAACACACTCCATACGTGCAACATATCCTGCGTGTAGAGTCTCGCATCGTGCAGCATGATGAACTTTTGCTGCATGTGCAGCGCACGTGTGTCGTATACAAATTTGAGTAACTGTTGCACTTTCCACGCATTCAGCACCGTCACCACATGCAAATCACAGCCACTCGACTTGATGGCGCCCAGCATCAGGCGCACATCCCTCGGTGGACTCTGCAATGACTCGCTGTCATTGAGACGGAGCACATACCAGGGTTTCGCCCCACGACCCACTGCTTCAAAGTAGCCCCGGTCATAGATGCTGCCATGCAGCTCGTCCGTAATTATGGCTACACAGCGCTGTACCTCCGCTGTCCAGAGCAACTGCTGCATTAGCTGCCTTAGCTCACTGCGATAGCGGTCCAGGGACGCAACGGTCGAGTCAGGGATTATGCTGTTGCTGCTGACAGTACAACCAGTGCTAGTTAGGCTTATCAGACATGTGGCAAGCAGCGCCAGGCGCATCCTTGCAACGCGCAGCACACAACACTAACTGAGCCGGCCGAGCCAGGCGCCGCTTCTAGGGGCTTAACCGCATCGAATTCCCTATGCAGATCTAATTAAACTTGCCTGAACCCTGTCAGTCCGTCTCTCTCATGCTCTGCGCCAGTCCAAATGACCTGCTTTACTAACATTTGACCCCTCCAGACGACTCACCTGATTGAACCTCTAAATGTTAACTCCAGTAATGCCATTTATACTCAACTTAAAGCATTCAAATAAGGGGAATTTCTTGTGTACCCTACAAGCTTTAGGTAGTCGATTAACAAGTGTTTAAATGGAAGCATTAAAGAAAGCATTAAGCGCGGTAAATAAGGGCAAGGGCAGTTCAATAAGCCTGTAACTTTTTAGACTCTTCTATACCGTGAACGAAATAGTAGGAATAACAGGCTTAATTTAAAAAGCTAAACAGTTCTCCCCCCCCACAATATTGGATATGATAACGTGATCAATATTAAAGCTGTAACATTGTGCTCCAGCATATACTGCACATAATTTTGTTTTCGATAACCGATTGTCGGTATATCGATATCGATTGCTGACTATCGGTATCGATTGCCGATTTCAGTTATCGAATCGATTATTGAAACTACTATAATGCATCGAATAGATTATTTTGCTCCAAAACTAACGACTAGTACCTAGAAAATTAATTCCAACCAAAGTCGCAAAGATTGTTGTGATTTAGATATATCTAGAGATATGTGTACTTCAATCAGAAAACAAAGGAATGATCAGATATATTTTACCGAAATGTTCAGATACATTTAATGGGATTCATTAAGGAACACAGAACTTTTAAAGCACAAAGAGTCTATATAACATCTCAATACATGATATGCTTTTATTAGAAAAAGTATCATATATCTAATATATATTATTAATGATACAGTTAAAGGGATAACTAATTAGGAATTTCTAAGTAAATAGCAAATAGCAAATAGCAAATAGTAGATGTAACTACCCGTATTTGCTGAAGTTTTTCAACGAGACGTAACTAAATCAATTTCATATTATAAATGGTCCCAGACTAATTTTATAAAGAGACCATGGCTAATTTGTTTCTCTTAATTAGATGGCGACAGGAAAGACGCTGATACAGTGTAAACGGATAGAGGGGAAAGAGAGAGAGAGAGAGAGAGAGAGAGAAAGAGAAAGAGGGAAAGAGGACTGAGACTTGGCTAATGATTATGTTAGCAGACTCTTGTCACCCAAGGAATCAGTCAAACGAACCGATTAACAGACAATACAGAAGCCACATTTCAGACAACACATTAATGTCAGCTTAAGTCTAGAACTCGAAACCGAAAGACCAAGACGAAAGAGAAGGGGAAAAGAAGTAGAAAGAGACAGGGTCGGTGCTAAGGTTGGTAAAAAGCCAAGCTGATGCACCATAATATTTACCTGTGGTTATAACTAAAACTTCAGATAATGCGAGAAAGATAGAATGAGATAAAGAAAGAAAGACAGTGAGAGAGAGGGAGAGAGAGAGTGCGATTTGGTAGGTTGTGGTCCGTTTCTGCCCTTTATTGTCGTGTAATTAACTTTTTCCGAATCTCCGGGATTTCGAATTGTTTGCACATAATTGCAATTTAATTATTTCGGCTTCTACTTCTTCGTTTTCGTCTTCTTCTTTTGCTTACTTGTTCATTTTTGGTAATTTTTTTTCGCTTTTGTTGTTATGTTTTTATGGATTTATGTGGGTCGCCATTAGCCATTAGCTGCAGGTAGAAGATACACAGTTCGAAAACCCGTCCGAACTCAGGTACAAAACTTGCACACACCACACTACACTGCAAAAAAAAATACTTATTGAAAGATTAATAAATCAATAATCTCACAGAAGGCTCCAAATAAGGAGGGAACCTTAAAAATTAGAAGGATACGGAATATGGTAAAATTTCTGATATAGAATACAGTTAGTTTAGGAACCGATTATAATTTACTATTGAAATCTGTCTCGTATTGAAATATTATCTAATATTGTCAGCTTATATTACTTCATTATGTAAGATGATACATTATTTTAATATTTACTTTGGTTTTTTCAGTGTACTCATATGTTTAACACTATTTGCCCAAAAACAAACAAAAACCTTTTATACAGTTTGCCCTTTTGCAGTACTTTTTCTGTTTACTTTGACACATTTTGTTGTTCTTAAAGATTTTCAAACAATATTTATGGGTTTCTTGAGATTAGCCCATACACATGTTCTCTGGTTGCTTGTCTCATCTGATCCCAGATCCCCTGGCTTTCCTCATCGCACCACATCATAACGCACCATAGTTAGGATGTGTCATATTAGTTCTGCTTCTGTTTAGAGTTCCATTTTGGAAATATGTAATGGAAGGTATGAAATATGTAATTGTCGGGTTTCGCCGCACACTCCTCGGAAAAGGATATACCAGTAATTATGCCACCCTATGCTTTCAATTTCTATAATTTTCCGTAATTCTTGAACATCTGTTGGTACTAACTAAACTTAACTCTCTGTATATTTAAATGGAAATCTTTAATTTAGTTCAGTCGCTAAACTGAGATCATCCAAAGTCCAATGTTATACACCTCGAATAGGTATTCCCACGCTCTTATCAAGAGTTAGTTATACTAGTTTATATTAGCATATTTTGAATTCTGCACGCGCTTATAGTTTTGAGTCTGTTGGTTCCTCATGTTTAGCATAATTTTCATATTATTAATTAATTTAACATAAATAAAAGTAAGTCTTGATTGATTTATTGTACATAGATTAACCAGGTTCAATTTCATAAATTTCCCAATTTCCATTTTAATAGGTTTGTTGAAACATGAAAGCTGGACTATTAATGTTCACTTTGTTAGTTAAGAACTAGTTCAGGTGGAAGTTCGTTCTGTGAATATAAATTTGAATATAAAATAATGTATGAATCAAAATTTCGCTCTATTGACTGATATTTGGAGTCTGTTTTTAGTTATAAAGGCGCTTTATTAATTTTGGTATTATATTAAAGGTATAATAATATAAGTACGATAATATAGAGGTTGGCATAAAAAAAACCAACGTTTCATATATTTCTACATTTGTTAGGGGGAAGTTCTGCACTGCGGCCTGTTGGGGTGAGGTGTATTGTGCCCCCTCCTTGGTATTATTATAAATATATCCCATACTTATATTTTTTAATCCACAGATTTCATCACCCTCCTTCGTGCCAGATGGAACTGGTTCCTTTGTTACTACAGATACTTCGCTAATAATAGATTTACGTTTATAAATAGAACCATTTGTTGACGATCGAAAGGAACCTGTCGATCAAGCGAGTTGTAAGTCAATCATGCAAATCAGATATTGTATATCCGATATATGTATATTGTAAACCAGCTGAACTGTTTACACTAAATTCATTATCTTAATGAGGTATTATTAAATTATGCACGTTACGAAATGAGCGCCAAGTCAAATGCGAACAACTTGTTAATATCGATGACTAATCTATCTATTATATAGTATATCTATACATATATATATCTATACAGTATGTACATATGTATATAGGGTATGCAGAGTTTGTGTGTTAGTCCATTTATTCGTTTGTGTGTGGACACATTGTGGTTCATTGAATAAAAACTTAATCAGCATTCAATTAAATCAAGGGGCAAACAAAAGGCATTGGATTGACTAAAAACAGAAAGAGTGAGAGATAGTGTGTGTGTATGGAAGAGTGAGAGAGAGAGAGAGACAGAGTGAGAGAGAGAAAGAGGGTTGGTAGAATAAAACGCGTTGATTATGTAAATCAATTGAGCTGCGAGATAAAAACAAATTTTCGCTGATATATCGATTCTTTTTAGTATTATTTTCTGATTATTCTTTATTTCGACCTCCCTCTCCTTCTGTCTGTCTCTCTTTTCCTATCACTCTGTCTCTGTCTCTATCTATCTGTCTCGCTCGAACCTTTTTATATAATCATCGAGTCACCATGAACAGTTTATGCTTGGTCAATATACATATGTATACCCTGTAAAACAGGTTTTTGTAAGCACCGCAATTGATAGTTCTAGAATGATGTGGAGAAAACAAATTACACTAATATATTAAACATCTAGTTAACCAACTAATAACCTTAAAATATAGTCTTAGATTGTATTTTAATAACGCATAATAATGACTTAATCTATAAACGTATTAGGTCTTCTACATATAAGGATGAAATATGAATAAATGCTTATATGTATAAATGTTAATAGAATTATAATAGATCTCATTATAATGTAGACAATTCATTGGTTATACACGTTGCCTACTTTCTAGGGTATTTCTTAGCACATTCACAAAGAAATATCTATATGCAAGTATGTATTTCGCAATAACCGTGTCAATCGAGCCTCTTTTTGCCACAGCCGTTTTTTGATTTGTTAATAAATGAAAACTAGTGAAATGCTGAAATTAACAAAAAAGAAAAAAAAAAAACAGATGACACCGTTATGTCATCAAAGTTGGCAGCAGGAAAGAGCTATATACCTAGTATATATAGTTTGTATTATGTGAATCGATTAAAAAAAACTGTTTGCGGAAGAGCAGATTTTTAAATCTATAACTTACATCCATAGTATGATATACTATACTAAGTATATACCTATGTGTATATGGAGTATATACTTCATGTAGAAGGAAGGCAGAATAGTAAGGCTTATGTGAAATTCCACATTTACATGTGCATATAGCGAATATAATATATTATATTATTGTTATATAACCCTTGGGGTCAATTTTGGGTTCCATCGTTTCGAACAGCATGATATCCTACAAGAATAATCTAAAATCGAATCTAATGGCGGATTGGGTGCTACCAACAACCTTCGGGAATTTATCCCAAAAATGTTGTAATACGTCATTAGGCATAATGGAAGTCCAATAAAACATTAATAATATATACAAACTTTTTTTCATCTTCAATGTACTTCCAAATAAGCTGTGACCTAAAATGTTGTGTACTCTTTAGTTTCTTACCCAAAATTTATAGAATTTATTTAAAATCTGTGGTTAGAATTCTTATATTAAATAACTAAATCTCTATTCTTTGGTATGAAGTTTAAATTTGACTCTTATCGTAATTATTTTCCCAGATATTAGGCTTTGAAATTTGGCCTTATGTTTGCATTATATAAATATATCAAATATTCTAGATTTGGATTGTTTAAAATGCGTAACAAATTATAGATCTGCGGAAAGGGTTCAATAATATTTGTCATTTTCTATGCCATAACATTAGGGGTTCTTAAATGTTTTAAAAATATATGGATAACATCAAATGGTAATCATATTTCGTAATTGTTAAGATCGATAACAAAAAATGAATATTATTTCATAAGGGCTGTATTTAGAATTATCTAAGAGTAGCATAGCTCCTGTAACACTAAGTGAAAATAAAACATTCTACAATATTACCCAGGGCTGTAACTGTGCTATAATAAGCAGAGTGACTAATGAGTCCTACGTATTTTAGTAATGAGTAAATTAGAAGTAATTGCTGTCTACTGAAACGCATGCCAAAAAAATGTAATTAGCCCCAGCGAAACAAAATACAACTAAAGAAAGTAAGACTAAAAAACTTGACTCATTTCCAGGTCACCTTGAAATGGGAGTTATATAGTGGTTATTATCAATGCTCCTGCCATTCTGGCTAGGGCTAAAGTTATACAATATATGCCATAAAGTACCTATATATAAATCTCAAACGAAAAGCTTCGCAGAGTTTGCGAAATTCGAAAATCGTGCGACGTCAAGCGTTATGAGTAATACGAGACCCAAGTCACAAATTGAGACTGCGACTGTTGCCAAGGGCCGTGCGTTCTTGATGGCTAAATGATGAAATTATCGCTATATATAGGGTAATAAAGACTCCAACAATATACGCTACTTGCACCCAGTTGTAGTGTAAATATGTACATATATTCTATGTATATGGTGTATTACTATGCCTACCCATACTATAGAAGCACGTGTAGGGTACTGTGGAGGCTTGTCTATGACACACATTTGGTATCAGCTCAGTTTCATATTTTTTTTTTTTAATATTTGGCTAAGTGATCTAATCAAAACTTATAGTACAGCTCACTATCTTACACTCACTGTCATTCTCTATCTTTCGTTTGGTCTATCGCTAGCTTCGGTTATCGTTTGGGGCCGACATTTTGTCTACGAGTTCTATGACATGTTGCCCATGGGTCTGGTAGGAACACGCCATTTACTCGTATCTGAAAGTGCAATACGCTCGACGATAAAAACACGCGACCTTGCGAATGCCGCCCCTCACGTCGGCCACCCCCTCATGTTGGCATTTTAACGAGTTATAATAAAACAACACATACCTTATAAATAAGTGGGAGGGTCTGAGAACTTGTGGGTTCTGTGTATATGACGCATATTTGTCCTAGCACCGTTAAATATTGATTTAATATTCTGCTTTTTAGCTCCACTGTTGATAAGTATTTACTCAACTACAACCATATATACATACATATATATCTACAATTATATACATATACATATCATTATATACATATATGAGAGTCGAGTCAGACGATTTGTCGTCCCAAGTTCTGGTAATTTGATAAGGAGGAAAACAACAGTTAACGCAGTTAGTTCCATCAATTTGTACCCTGCCCCCTCCTTACCCCCCAGCGGTATATTCTATGTAATTATATATAAGAATATACTATATAGAGCTGGCCCGATTGCTATTTGTAAATATTTGTTCTATCAACGGTTGTATAATTATTGTACGATAAGAAGTGCTAGAAGACCCAAAAACATATCAATCACAAGTCCCCCCCACTTCCCACTCCTGCAGCCCTAATCTCTGAAAATATTATCGGTAATTAAGGAAATATACGCTAGAACCGAAGATTCGAAGATATGTCACATCTAAATATACTTTGTATACCAAGTGTAAAACAATTTCCCAAATAATTAAGTTTTAATCTTCATTTAAGCACTATGTAATTCGATTTAAATTTTACTCTTCTGAATAAATTTCACAGTATCTTCTTGTGTGCTCTCTCTGGAAACTTCTCGAGATAATAAAGCATGAATTGTGCAATGACACTCGAGAGACTAACGAAAAGAAAAGATCATGCTAAACCGGTCATAGGTCCGGCAGAGGGTCGCATAGGTCATGTGAGCATTAGTCAAATTACCTTGGGTAACTTTATAAGCGAGTCATAACACTTACCTTTTCCATTCTGCTCAGTTTTCTGAAAATGGGAAAACCCAATGCGCAACTCATTGTGGAAATTTTGCGGCTCATTTGGGCACCTCTCTATCTGTCGATCAGTCCATCAGTCTCTCTGGGATCAGGTATAGTACGCACAGCTACCAGGTAGACAGAGTACCATGTACTTGATGCCAAAAAAAAGAAAAAAACGAGTACCCGAAACAGTAAACTCCACTTAAATCTGTACAAAAAGGGATTGCCATAGGTTCTAGGGATGGGATGGGGCACACAGCGATAAGACAGAGTAGTTGCTAGGTCAGGGTACGGGTAGGGGTAGGGGTAGGGGTAGGGTATGTCAGTAAACACATTTCCAACTGATGCAATGCCATCAATTTGGAAATGCAGGCACCTTTTTTGTCTCAGCGACTGTTTGCATACATTAAGCCGGCACCGTCGAGTACCTAAACAGCGTGCGAGTATCAGATTGAGTACTCGCTCTTGCACTCGCACTCGCACTCACACTCATAGTTACACTCGCCATCGCGGTCACACTCAGGTCAGAAGTTCGGGGTTAATTCTGTAGTCAGGGTTTCTGTTTTGTTCTTTAATTGATTTAGTGTGACATGAGACGCCGTTATTTTTATTTGGATTTTAGAATTTAGTTTACCCTACAGATGTCCATGTGCCCGCACCACGCACCATGATACAGTATCCCCCATATCTAGAACTTCCCTCGTTTCACTTTCCATTCGTCTAACTGCTCCACTCTACGGCGTTTCCTGACCTTCGCTTCGGTTGTCGCACACGCAATTTTAAGGGTGATTAGCGCTAGGATAGAGCTGTAGCTGTGGTGGATCTGGAGATGGGCGCGGTCCGGAAAGGAAAAAAATAAAAAAAAAAAAAAACTAAATAAAATAAATAAATATATAAGAGAAACTTGCGCCTGGGAGTTGAGTGTTAAATTGATAAATTGCCTTTTATTGGAAAGGAAGTTGTGCACGTCGATGACTGCGATTCGGCCTGGGGATTCTCTGGGATTCGAATTCAGATTGGGATTGCGATTGGGTTAGGCTTAGTTTGAGTTTGGGTTGTTTGTGTTGGAATTGGGCTGACTGAGGCTTTGGATAACGCACAGCAACTGGGGTCACACTACTTTTATGAGCATCAAGTTGCTGTGGGTATTTTCGCATGAGGGGCTGTACAAAATTCTGGATTTCACATGTTTAGCTTCGGTTTGCACTTGTATTTAATAAATCCTACAAAATTCTGTATTCAATTTGCGCAAAATGAAATTCAAAACAAGATATACATATATAGTTATAGTTTAAACTGTTTAAGTGTCATTATAATACACAAACATATATTTGTTTAGAATTATAATCATTATTATAATTGAAGTGCAGATAGAGTTCATAATATTTGAGCGTTATTCAACCGTATCGAACTTAACTTCTCTATATACTATATGTGAGTGTATTTATGCATATAACCATTGCTTGATCTATTTTAATACTGTTTTATATTAAGGTCTTAAGGTCTGATTATATTTTTCGATCTAAGGAATAGATGAATAGATAGACCTTAAAGCGTGTATATTTATACATTTTCCCATTGATTGATCTATTTTAAATTTGTAACTATCTGTAAGGTCTGATTGCAATTTTCGTACGGGCTTCCAATCTTAAGATTGAATAGATTGGCTATGAAGCATAATATATTTATACATTTATCCATTGATCTATTTCAATACTGTTTTAAATATAAATTAAAATCTTTAATGTCTGATTACATTTTTCCTCAAGGTTTTCCATCTAAAGATTCAACAGATTGGCTTTAATTTTGATAACCTATTTCAGTTAAATCATTTTCTATAATATGATGTTATATCATACTTATT
>JBANCZ010004377.1:0-10390 GCA_037040025.1 Sphaerogastrella javana | reverse complement strand
TGTATTTATGTCTGTGTGTGTGTGTGTGTGTGTGTGTGTGTGTGTGTGTGTGTGTGTGTGTGTGTGTGTATTTGTGTGTATCAGAGCCAACCCTCAAGACAGCCCGGCCGGATAGCCAGTCAGCCAAGCGACCAACGTTTCATGTCTGGGTCTGTCTGTAGCTATATCAGCGCCGTCATCATCGATATAAACTCTTGACTGACTGACTGAGCGACTGACTGACTGACGGACGGATTGACTGACGGACTGACGGACTGACTGACTGACTGACGGGCTGACAAGCTGCCAGACAGAGGCGATGGACGGTAAGATAGGGTCGCTCATTGCCATTTTGATGCTCATTCCCATTCCCACTCTTACTCCTACTCCCGTTCCCACTCCCACTTCCAAACTCACATCGACTCCTCGGCCTGGACTCATTCATCCATTCATTCATGCCAGTCAGCCAGAGCAAGCCTCTCTCTCTCTCTCTCTCTCTCTCTCTCTTTGTGTGTGTTGTTCAGTTGGTAGCAAAATCGAAGGCACTGCTTACGCGGTGCGTGGGGCGAGAACGAGGAATAGATGTGGCAATACTGGAACTCACCATGCGTATACGTAATCTGGTATTAGATTACTGATCCATGTCAAATCTTTGGCTTAGGTTCCCATCCAACGTGCGTAGCTCCATTCGCGTTGTTTTGATTGATACGAAACCAACGCAGTTCAACTCAGTTCCCAGTTGCCAGTTTGCCAGTTGCCAGTTTGCGATTTGCCTCAACTTGGTGTCGACACAGCTCTGGCCAGCAACATTCTCTCTCTCTTTTTCCCACTGTCAGTGTCTCTATCTCTCATTTCACTACATCACATCTCTTGTGCCAACTGACTCTCTGTCACACTGTGTCTGTCACTCTGTCCCACTGTCCCATCCTGTTCCTTATGCGTCGTTGATTTTATGCGCATCGCTTCCACATCAGAGGCCAGGCGCCCAAGGTGCCCCCAATCCTGCAAAGGAAACAAAAACAAAAATAAAGAGAAAACCGAATACAGAAAACGAAAAACGAAAAACAAAAAACAAAAAACGAAAAACCAAAAAAAAAAGAAAAGGTGAATGCATTACTTATAAAATTAAGCTGTGGCAAACGTACAAAATAGACAGCAGCCCAAAATCAAATCGAAGGTTCTGCAGGTGTACCAAGGGCAAAGTCGTATCAAAAGAGCCAGAGCGGGACAAAGCGGTGAGGAGAGGGTACATGTGGTACAGGTGAATTATTAGGTAACTGGCAACTGGCATCGGGCAACTGGAAATGCGAGTGGATTCAACATTTTGTGGAGCATTCGTCAACGCTTACTCAAAGATGCGTACGATAGAGAGGGAGAGATTGTGTGTATATTTGTATGTGTGAGAGAGAGTAAGAGCAAGGGAGCAGGAGAGGGCATGGTTAGATAGAACCTGATGATAACTAGGATTTAGTGCAACGGCAAACGACAATTCAACCATATACAAATACAAAAACAAAAACAAATTCCTTGCTTTTACGCATGCAAATTGTGCCGATTGAAAGCGCAGTCAGAGACAAGTTAGAAGCTCTTACTAAAAGGCAAAGAAGCAGCATCAGCATTATTCAGATCAAATGTGCTGGAAAATCTAATAGATGTAATACTCGTAGTTTACTTAGTTACTTACCGTTGTCTCATTCCGTAGAAATGTACAATCTTTAACATATACATAGTATGACAATGCATTATAGCTTATGCGATTAATATAGATCCATTAACTAAACTCCAATTTAAATTATTTTAACTATTAACGAACTAAAAATAATAGACACTGTTCGAAGATTTTCCAGTCTTTCCATCTAACACATACAATACTTTTTAGATAATAATAATTTATATAAACATTTTGTTACTTTCATTAGAATAAGAACTTGCCATTTCAGATGTCTATTAAATAATATACATAGAGTTAATATGTGTTATATATATGCTTGTATAACATTTACATGAGCTTATAAGTATTTCCATTATAAAGGATGCTGTGCCAATTATAAAATGCGAGTCCTTATATTTCGCACAGTTTATTAATATTTCAATTTGTTATAATTTCGGTACTCAAATTTGTTTTACAGGCTTAACTTTAAGTTGTATCGATCGAACCGATGGTAATATGAAATGTTATGAGCACCTTTTGGATCTGAAACGTGCATTAAATGTTATGCAGAAATATTTCCACTTGGTTATTTCAATAGATACACTGGGAATTGGGTATACTTCTAGCTACTTATGTTTTCCCACAGCTTTTTCGTGCTTTTCCTGCTGCTGCTCCTTCTGCTGTTGCTGCTGTGGCCCCAGAGCCTTGAAGCATCATTAATAATGCACAGTTTACCTTAAGAGGATTTTCAACGCCTCCCAAAGATAATAAGTAAGGACACAAAAGCATGCCACGCCCATTCAGGCATCCATCCCTACCAATGTAGCTGTCCCCATCCGCTCCCACCCCCACGCAACCTAAAACAAATATGAGCATGAATATATGTGGGAATATGTTGCTGTTGCCATCGCTGTTGCTGTTGCTGTTGCTGTTGCTGTTGCTGTCTCTATCCGGCATGTTGTTGTTCCTTTATTGTGTGGCTGTTGCTGTTGTTGGTGTATCGGCGAGTCCGCAGCACGCCCTAATTTTGGGCTTATTATTAACCAGCTCGCTTGGTCCTGCTTTTTGCCTTGTCCTCGTTTAAGTTTTGCTTTGTGTGTCGCCGCCGCTGTAGGGGGGATGGTGACGGCACGGCTGAGGGCGGGCATGGCTGTGGGGGCGTGTTCGCAGTTAACGGCAACAACATCTGTGAAGATGCTGCCAAACACCGAAAACGCTAGCATAATTATAATAATTATTTCATAATCATATTTTATTTTAGTTGTATGGCCCGCCCGCTGCTCGCATACCCCGGGTGCCCCAGCCCCTGCCCCCGTCCCAGTCCCAGTCCCATGCAGTCAGACCCACAGCCAGAGTCAGAGCCGGAGCCGGAGCCGGGGTCTGTCGTCTAACCCCTACCCCTGGCACAGCTATTGCTATTGCGATTCCCATATCCGCCCCTGTTTTGTCCCAGCAGGTTCTCTCTTCTGTGTTTGCTGTTTGTCCTTTATTTCGATTTTTTTACGCTTTTTTTTGAAACAGTTGCCAAAACACAACGAAGAAGTAGTAATAGCGGTAGTAGTAGTAGTGAGGGCAGCAGGCGGTGCAGTAGGCGGAGATGTTCTGGTGATGGGGTGGCAGAAGGGAGCTGAGCAGAACACAGCAGAGCGACAGATGTGTTTCTCATTCGATTTTTAATATGCGGCCAATCTAACTGTAATTGGTTTGTTATTGTCTCCCGGCTACGTACCATGTACCATGCGATGCGAAACCTCAGGAGACTTTTTCTGCATCGTTTCGTCAAGCACACAGTACACAGACAGAGACGGTGTCAGTGAATATGGGTATACGGTTGTATGAGTGTATGGGTGTATGGGTGTATGGGTGTATTGGTGTGTGTGGTATGTGCGTACCCCTTGTGCCCCTGAGGCCTTCGCTTAGCGCTGTGTTGAATACATCTCTCCTGCTGTGGTAAATATCTATCGTTTATTGTTATTGCTCTTGTTCGCTCTATTGTTTTCATTGTTCGACCTTCCTCCGTCGTTCTTCATCCTTCGTCCTGCATTTGGTATGTCTGCTATACTGCCATACTGCTGTCGACCTGTTCGCCTACCCCATACAACCGTCGCTTGTTGCCGCTTCAATTTATGAAAAATGTTGTTCACACTTTCCTTTCGAAAATACGTGTGCTGCCATACGCCCCGCGGGAGTCGTGGCTGTCCTCAAGGGTGTGATGGCCCCTGCTCACTTCAAACTTTCGCTCCTGCTCCCTTCTACTTCTCCATGTTCTCAGTTATTGTTGTTGATGTTGTTGTTGTTGTTGTTGTTGTTGTTGTTGTTGTTGTTGTTGTTGTTATTGTTGTTGATGTTGCTGTTGCAAGTTGGTGTACCAAATGGGTTACATGCTTGCACATGTTCTATAACACCTGCTTGCCTCAACCCACTTAGCTCATTGTTAAGCATGCCAAAAACCAACAAAGCTACACCAACTTCTCTTCGGCCAGCACAGGGCAAGACCTTTGGCAAGGACCTTTGCTTGGACAGATTTTAATAGGACCATAGCTTGTGCTCAACTCTGAATTGGATGATTCTCTAGTCAATGCATCGATATGCAAAACTATTCAATTTTTGGCTATTTTATATGATAGAAGAAAAGATATTTTTCACATAATGTACAATAGGTAAAATATATATATCGGTCAATGATAATACCAATTAAAATACTGCACTTTAAACATAATGGAAAAGAAATTAAAAAAATCTATATCCATCAGTATAGACGGTATCTGATAGCAGAGACCCTACTTAGTGCTTACCGCACAATATAGTATTTTCGGGTCGAAATTATATTTTTAGTGCAGTATATTACTTTGAATAATCGATTTTAACAACTGGTATTAACAATCTGTAATCGTCATCGATAATAAAAGTAGACCTATGTTATAATTCTACATATTATCCAGTTGTTCAAATTATGCAGTTCTTGGATTTCGTTAAACATTTTGTTTAACATTCGAAGCGTACCCGACCGGAATTATGAGCTTGGACTTATGCTTTAGGATATTTTGAACTAATCTGTGAAATATTCCTGAGAAATGATTTGTTGCGAGTCCAACAATAAAAAAAGGCTCAAAATGTTGCGCAAATCCAGCAAAGGGTTAAGCTTGATGGTGATTGAGGCGGGTCGGAAAGGTCCAACGGTTTGGGTGGGTGTGCAGTTAAGCCTCAACTCGGGCCGCATCTGATACGAGATTTTGTGCCTTGTCACTGTCGCAGTTACTGTTACTGCTGCTGCTGCTGTTACTGTTGCTGTTATCGCAATCGCAATCGCTATCGTTATCGCAAATGCCAGTGTCCTGCGCCAAGGGGCTCTTCATTCTAAACGATTGATGGCATCAGGCAGACAGGCAGCTCTCTGTCAGAATCTGCACAGAGCAAACCAAACCATCAGCACCCCCTACCCTGCGCCCCACCCCGCCTTCTTCCAGCACTGTAGCGCTTGCCCCTTTACGGCTTGGTGAGGAAATGATAAATTGCGCATTTGGGAGTTTTAAAGGTCAATTTAGGGGTTAGTCTGTGCGCCTGTCGTGGTTACAAGCTGACTGACAGACGACCCAACCCATGGAGAGGGAAAGTGAATAAGTGGGTAAAGGGAACGGTGAGACAGCGTATGTGTGTGTGTGAGATAGAGAGAAAGAGAGACAGGCAGAGAAAATACGACAGAGGGTGTGACAGCCGTTGTAGGTAGAAACAGGGCCCTGGCGCTCACTTGCACAGTCCATAAACAGCGACACTTCAAAGTTAACTCGCACAATAAAAAATACTTGTACGATTTCTCACACTCGCACTCACACACGCATTCGTACTGACACTCAAACTCATTCATATGTAACTGTAGCACATTCGTAACCAGTTGAAAAACAAAGGTACGCTCTGGTTAGCTCTGGTTCATCTGGGCCGCTGCTGCGTGGCGTCTATAGCGTCGTTAAGGGGTTGCACTCAAGTGCACCACCGCACCACCGTACAGATTCAGAGTACTCAAACCGGAAGAGGCATTTGCTTACAGGATTTTCCAGCGCCTGTTGACTTCTAGTTGGCGTTTATATTAATGGCTCAGCCGACTGGTGCGCGGCTATCCTTATTTTTGTATTTTTTTTTTTATTTCTATTTTTTATTTTCGGGTACCTCGTTGGTTTCTGCTTGGCTTGTTAAACGCGTGACGCGTGCTTTACTTTTGCTCGAGCACAGTTCTAGTAAAAAGGGAGGGTATCACGCAAAGGGAAAGGGCAGAGTAACACACACTACAAGGGACTGTGAGTCTGAGGTGTCAAGGTGTGCGTTCAGGTGCTCAAGGCGCTGACAGTTGGAAAAGCAACTTCGACCGATAAGTGTGTAGGGAAATATATGGGCACTATATTTGTAAAAATATAGTAATGTGGTGCTAGTGCTGTAACATCTCTAATATGATAAACCTATAGCATGGTAAACTTAGATCAAATTTATGCATATTTTAAAACCTAATTCCTAATTACAACTAACAAAAATGATGGCAGGCATATTACTTATACAAATCTTTCATATTACGTATCTTAATTAATCTAAGATTAACGGTCTCGATGCAGATTTTAGATACAATATCTATATATGGAATACCATAACGAAATTAGAAATTGCAAAGTTATTAAAACTGTCAAATTCACTAGATCAATAAATAAATAAATAAATTTATTCAAATAGTTTTTCAATTGCATAATAATAATTATTCTTTAAATTTATACAAATTTTTAAAACATAAATTTTTGTAGATCCTATGTTTAAAAATCACAAAAGCGTCTATTAACTTTGTGCAAAGTCGATTTGTGTGTAAGAGGCTGAAGGAGGTGTGACAGACCCTACAAAGTATACATATAGTATTCCATATCAGGAAGATAAGCCAATTTGTTTAAGCCATGTCCGTCCGTCCGTCCGTCTGTATGAACACCTATATTTCGGAAACTATAAGAGCTACAGTGTTCATATTTGGTAAGAACACTGCTTTTGCTTGCAGGCAGATCAAGTTTGTTACAAATGTTGGATACCTCCTCCCACTCCTGAGATATTGGGGAGCCCATAATTTAATATCGCCATAACGGGCGCAAACTAGAAGTTAGAACGTTCTGCTTTGAAACATTTGCATAATCGAAAATTGTGATAACAACAACAGATGGTTCAACTAAAAATATTCAAACACAATTTCAAACCGTACAACAACCCTCATGAAGAGATACTTCGTTTATTTGTTAAAAACAAATTAAATAAGTTCTTAAAAATCGAATGTTTTAAATTTGAAATGCAAAAATTATATTATAATATACATATAGAATTGCAATGTCTATTATATCTACCGCTATATATGTAAATCACGTTAATACACTGAGCCTGATTTCAAATGCTATCGGATATGTGTGATCAATTATTGGATTTTGGGCTCGTACTTCTGCTCGTACTTTCCTGTCGCATTTCATCTGAAATTCTCATGTCAAAAGCACACGATTAACGCGTGTCGGGGGCGGTGAAGCGGCGAATTAAGATATTTACGCTAACAAAAGCATCGATTCCCAGCATGAATCGGAACTGTGTGCCGGAATAGAAGGTGCGCGGTACAATGTGAAAGTGGAACAGGGGTAGGGCGGGAGGACGATGGCAGAGAGTGGGAGACTGATGGAACGAGGGAATGGGAATGGAAACAGGAATGTAAACGGGTACGGTGAGGTGAGGTGGGAAACTGAGGCTGACATTATGCTGATACAGACGCTGAAATTGAGGTTGAGGCTGAGATTGAGGACGGCAACAGCACCCTCTGCTCGGCCCATAAGCAAGTGTGTGTGCGTCCGTTTCAGCCTAGAGGCCAGCGGCAAATCAAGATAACAGAGCGTCAGAGCGTCATCGCTTTTGAAACCCAATTCCCGTTCGCGGTGTGCCGGTAACCTGGTCTTTGACATCTCGCAGCGGCACACAAGGCGCGCTCCATTGTCAAAGTTGCGCTTATCAGAGCAGCCAGGCCAGACAGGCTGGCAGGCAGTAGGGCAGGCGAATGGCAGTCGGATGCCAACGGATGCCAGCGGATGGCAACCGTTTCTGCCACGTGCGGTCACGTGACGGACGTTTTGCACGTGCAACACGCGGGCACAGGCGGAGGCAGAGGCGGAAACATGGACATGGGCGAAGGTGGGTGTTTGAGCCTGCTCTGTCACGGATGCGGATGTGGGCGTGTCAGCAACAGCAGCAGCACATGCACCATGCAGACACATCAGACCAGCGCAAACTCACACACACACAATCGCGCACACACCTTTAAGTGGAGCTGGAACAAGTGAAGCGGGGAATCTCATTTGCAAGCTAATTGCAGCTTGACTAACAAATGTCACCGAAATTTGCAATTGCACTGAAAGCGAGTAAATCAAAGGCCACAACTGGCAGACGAGCAGACAAATGGACAGATGGACAGATGGACAGAGGTGGCACTGAGGGACAAACATGGCAATCAAACACACAGACAGAGGACCTGGAAGACAGAGAGGGATGCAGAATTTGGTAACCAAATGGGAACCGCCATAAAAACATATGACACCATTTTGATGGCAGACGTTAGGCAGAGCAAATTATGCATAAAATAGATTGCCCTGTTCACACTTGCAGATTGAGAGAGACAGAGAGAGACAGAAAGAGGGGGAGAGAGAGAGAGAGAGAGGGGCAACAACTAATCGGACTTGTCATTTGCCCATCACAACAAATATGCAGTCGAGGGATGCGGATTGTGAATTGCGGATTGCGGATTGCGGGTTGCGGGTTGCGGGTTGCGGGTTACGGGCCGTTGCTCATAGGGTACGGATTGGAGTTGCGGGTTGCGGGGTGTAGGTTTGCGCCTCGCACTAAAGCCAATTGTCAAAATCAGAATCAAAATGTACCTCAACAAATACTATACAACGGGCAGAATGAAAAATAATAATTCCATATAAATGTTGTTGTTGGTGTAAAACCCTCCTCGGCGGGGTGGGTTAGCTGCTCTGGGTGGTGCGGCGGGGTTTTTTTTTGTTTTGTTTGACAATTGAACGCCTTTGGCAGGTAGAGCTCAGGCGGCTATAATAATACTGTTATAACTGATAGTGAATGCCAGCTAATCGAAATCAGTCAAAACAATACTAACAAAACACGATCTATGCATAGGGAATTAATATACAAATATTAATAATAATATATTAACTGTTGCATGATCGAACAAGTTAAATCGACGTATAATAATGTTATACCGTATAAAAATGTTTACCGTATTATAGCTCTAATCTATGGCTATTGTTACCAACTTTTCTAGAAGATATAAAGTATATTTAGGTCTAAAAGCAAAATGAAACAGAATTTTATAAAAATGGTAAGTACCGGGACGTGATAGATTCACGATATTCACAATCTATTGTAGTACTACATCATGAGTTCGTGCAACAGGGACAGACGGTCAGACTTCGCCTCTTGCGTGAAAGATTTCGAAAAAAAACGACCGAAATTGTGGGCAAATAAACTCGTGGATTTTTCGCGGCGAGAACGCGCCGTCGCATCGAGATATCATTGGGAACGAATACAAAAACTCCACAAATACTATAGGAAAAGCTCCGTATTCGCCAGATTTGGCCCAGTATGACTTCTTTACCTATCCCGGGAAATGCCTATACAAAATGTTTCAAAAACTGGCAGAATCGCTGGGGAAGGCGACTAAACAAATTTGGATTATTAAATGGAAAATGTACTTTTTCGACGGTACGTACATTAAACAGCATTTTACGCAGATCTACAGTATTTTATTTGTGTAATGTTTTGAATACACATTTCTTAGGGCTTTTTGCACAAACGATTCATTTATAATCTTTTTTAAAAATTTCATAAGTTTCGCCACATTATTATTTAAATAATAGAGGAGCTCATTGGTAATCAAATTAATAGTTAATCTACTTCTATCATCCCGGAACTTTGTAATGTAAGACTAGCAATTATAGTGATTAGAATTAGAATTCTAATTAGAATTTTAGCTCGTATACTTTATTTTTGATCAACAGCAAAATTTTATTATTCAGTGAAAAACAGTATTATACTTTTCTAAACAGAATGGTTGACAACCCCATATATATATATATATATGTATATTGGGTGGGAAAGAAAATCATGTCGTTTTTTTTTAGTGATCGTTAATAATTTCATCTGTTTAACACTAATTGGATACCAGGGCCAAACTTTTTGGTATTATTGAAGAGCTTATTGTCTTAGTTAATATCGATAAAAATTTGGTTATTTTTCGATAACATTTAGAGAAGATACAGCAAGGTAAACATGAAGATCCAAAGTAAGCATTTTCGGCATATTTTGCTTTTTTACTTCCGAAAAGGAAAAAAAGCCACTCAAGATCGACAATAATTGTGTGCCGTGTATGGCAATGATGCTATAAGTGATCGCCAATGTCAGAGAAGGTTTGCCAAATAGAAATCTGGAGAGTTTGGGATTGAAACGACATGACTTTCTTTCCAACCAAATAGCTCTCATTTTTTCTCATTTTTACACAAACTTATTTTCCATAATAATAAGAAATTTATTTAATTTCTCTACTCTTCAGTGGAAATTAGACATTTCTAGTTCTTTGAAACTCTTATTAATAATAACAACCCCATTATAATTTTATGATACAGTATAATTCGCTTAGCTGCCTCGATGCTTAGCTGCATCGTCAAGATAACTGCCTTAATTTCTATTTTTTCT
>JBANCZ010004376.1:0-10394 GCA_037040025.1 Sphaerogastrella javana | reverse complement strand
GAAAATACAGTTTTCTAAAGGGTCTTTCAAATAGAGCGGGTCAATAGCCAACATGCGATGCGGCCGACAAAACACTTTGCTCACCCGTCACTGTCCACGGTGGCCCACCACCGCCTACACCCTAAACCCTACTCCCTGCACCCTGCACCCTGCACCCACCCCTTCTGTCTTGAGAACGCGCTGGACACGTTGCGTCAATTCTTGAAAGACCCTTTAGTCGATAATCCAATAAAAGGGACATTGCCCGACACTACAGTCCATTTCTTTCGGTTTTTGGTATAGTTTTCCGGCTACGGTGTTATTTTTTTTTTTTTGTGCAGTATAGTATTTTCAGAGTTGTATAAAAACATCGATATATATTATATTATATCTACACTATACATACAATAATATCGATAATTGACATCACTATCGGTAGTTGCTCTTGATAATCGATAAAAAAAGTATGGGTATAATATACATCTACACATATGTGCTAAAACAGATTGTTTTAGATTTCTGGAAAAACGTTGAGGATTGGATTAGCACTCACGAAAAGTATTTTAAAATATTTCATTATGGTTTTAATCGGCATATCATGATATTTATTACAATAAGCGTCGAGATTCGCGTTAAACCTTAAAGGGATTCGTCTTTAGTAAGACGAAGTCTGCGAGTCATGAACAAGTTCAAGTTGATTCATTTTCGATAATTGCAAATTATAGAATTAGTATAATGGCAGCTTATTCTTTTGCAGTCTGTAACAATGACAGTTATCGATAAGAACTTGTAGGCTATCGAAAATACTAATTGTGCTAAAGCCGTTTCACAACACCACAGATACGCAGGGTTGATTGTTTACTATTTACAGCACTGATTTGGCATCGATAAGGCATCGATAAAGCATCTATGAAGCATCGATAAAAGTTTACATACGACCGACCAAGTTATTTCGACATTTCAGATTTCAGCTTGACGTTGCACAGAGTGGAGAGATTTTTACTGAAATTTTTCGCAGATTTATTGGAGTTGTCTTCAAAAAAAGAAAAAAAAAACCGAAATGGAGAGAATTGTAGGGAAACTGAAAGTGGCGATTAGGTCACAAACGTTTATTATCCAATACGCTTTAATTAAAACTCTTTTTCTCTCGAAACAGCTGGATTTTATCTGCCCACATGGCTCTGGTCCTTTGTGCCCCCACGTGGGCATGTGCGCCGCCTGCAAGGTCACTTTTCCAGTTACTCACCTCTACTGGTTGGATAACGTGTATGGACCCTGGCATGATAGGGTCATGTTGATGGTCAAGCGTTGTTTGGAGCGCATGAGTGTCAAATCACTCAAACTGACGGCCTTGACAAATAGTCATCTTCGCCGTTTTGCTCCCAGGGGCGACGGGTATGAGAGTCGGGCAATGCGTGCGTTGAGACACCTGGATATGAAGCGTCTCGATAGGCGCCGTAAAGCCATCGTTCGACAATGCAGGCAATGCTATCGTGAAGTTGACCGCATGTCGGCCATAACCAACTATGACTTCTCCATCCTTTAGTATAATATTAATATATTATACAGATATACATATATAAATATAGTATATCTAAACAAAATTAACAATTTTCTAGTAATTCAATTATCTTGTAAAGGGCTGGAATGTATGATGTGAGACAGCCGTATTATACTCAATACTTTACATTCAGCGTAAAAAACAAATATGTGTAAAAGTATTAGGAAAGCCGAAAAATAAATAAGTAAAAGCTGCAACAACGCTGACAGCTCATTTAAAGAGCAGATTCGTGGAAACTACACATATTCTATTTTCAAAGTGTTTTCTCTGGGGTACATCATAGTCTGTCTGCCTTAGCGTTCCTCCAGTGTCTTTCTTCTAATTCTCTGCATTTTACTCAGTTGCTGTTTTCGCCGAAAATCTCTCACTTTCGCTCGAAGAAGTTTTCCCTTTGAGATTTCGACAGTCGCCTTAAACAAAAGCCGCCAATTCAGCATAAGCAACGAGGACAACAGAAGAAAAAAAGAAAGCCAAAGCACGAAGAAATCTTAGACTGGCGACAGACAACAGTTCTGGGCAGAGATGGCAGAGAGGGATGGAACGAACCGAACTTTGGAGGGGATGTGAGAGAGCGTAGGAAAACAAGAAGGCAAATCAATTTAATTAGTTTCTGACTTTCATTTACAAATTATGCATAAATCTGTAGACAGGGCCCAAGAGACCATAAATTAAGCGCAGCGAGCGCCAAAAACACTTCGAAGAGGGTACGAAAAAGAGAGAGACAGACATACAGAGAGAGAGAGAGAGAAGCTCCAAAAAAGTTTGCTCCCCCTTTAACACTCAAAACAACAACAAAAAGTTGTAACTTGCCAAAGACAGCGGAGAAAGCAGAAGAAGAAACAGCAGCAGCAGCAGCAGCAGGAGAAGACAGCGGACAGTTTGCGAAGAAGAAGAAGCTAAAGAAGAACGACAATGGAGGGGGTAACCCGGGGCAACCCAAACGAGGGTTGGACGCAAAATTAATTTACGCTTTTATTAAATTTTCCGTATATTTTTTCCTCCGTTTGCCATGCCATTTGCAGAGCGCAGTGCAACACCAGCAACAGAGCTGCTTCAGTCATTTGCAGGGGGTGGCAGGACAGCTATTGATTGTGTGCATGGGTGTGTGTGTGTGTGAGTGTGTGCATGGGTGTGTGTGTGTGAGTGTGTGCATGGGTGTGTGTGAGTGTGTGTATGCGAGAGAGACGGCGGTGTAAAGCCTTGTGGTTCTGGTTAAGGGCTGACCTGCTGGTCAGACGAGCAGGTAATCACGCCTGCAGGAGGGCGGGGGGAATGTGGAATGAGATGTTTCACACACGTGTACGAACACACACACTCACACACACCCATATATATGAGCGAAATTTTTATCGAGCGTAAAAGCAACAAGCGAATATGGCGCTGTCAAACGAATTACAACCCCTTGAAACAATTTTGTATACTCGATGTATTTCTATGTTTTTCGGTTTGTTGGCTTTTCTTTCTCTACACGCACACACATCATACTTTCATAATATTTTCGAATTTTGTTGCGAACAATATTCGTTTTTTTAGGAAAGGCAACGATTTGCACTTTGCTTATGCTTGAATGCGGATGAAGCACTCAAACGAATACAAAGCGAATAAGATGACTAGAGAGTCAGTCCTCAATGCATTGAGGACATTTTCATTAACATATATGTACATTTTATACATAGGTTATACTAATTTAAACTTGGCTAAACATTGGAAAACTCGATTCAAAATATATGTATATTAAATATAAATAAACAAACAATTTGATGAGTCTCTGTGCAATATTGTACTTGGGAATGTTGGAGATGTTCATTATGTATAATTTTATGATAATGATTTTCATGCTCTCCATCTATAGGCCACATCTATAAGTAAATCTTTAAACTCAAGTTTCGCTGTACCTCATTATTTGCCCCATTCATTCTTATTTTTTTTCTCTTTTGGCGAGTTGCAACCAAGAGCCGAGAGCCGAGTTAAATTCAAGCGTGCAACCTAAACGTTAATGATCTAAAAAAAAGGCAACAGCCCAGTCGTGTGAGGGCGGCAAAAGAGCTGACAGCGGCAGACTTTGTGGGGCAGGGCAACGGTTAGTTTGGGGGGTTGAGTCTGCTATCAGTTACGCGTTCTCATGGCAGATGATTTTGCAAAAAAATAAAAAAAAAATGATAAATAAAAATAAAATAAAATAAAAAGATGGAAAGGAACTAAAGCAAGCCAAGCGCACTGACAAACCCTGCAAAACGAAGACCTGCTCTCCCCCTTTATATGCTATGTACTGGTATATATGGTATATGATATACGCTATACCCCTTATGCAACCATTACCCCTACCCTAAAGCCTACTCGCTGCCCCAGAGCAACGATGTCGACGTCGACGCCGCCACCATGTGACTAATAACACCCCGAGGGAATGACATAAGCTGCAAGCTTGGGCTGGAGCTGGCGGCTGTGCCACCTAGTCGCACCATTTTACGGTGCATGAGAAACGCACTGAGTTGGCATGCGAATTTGTGAGTACCATAGCATACATTCATCTCAAGATCACATTCATAGTTAACTAATTTAGGTGTATTAACAAATCGTAAATATTAAAAGGGAAAATGAGAAACTTATCGAAAATAGAGCTGAGGGAAATTTTTATATTTATTATAATCCTAAAATATACTAATTTTTCTCTTGAACCGATTCCGAGTTGTATCAATTAACTAAAACCCTCGCTTTACTATTCAATTCATGAATTCACTGAAAAATTCCAGCACTTGAAAATCCATGACAACTTTGCTGATTCTGCTCTGGGTAGAGTAAGCACCACAAATCACATTTTTGGCACTTTAGAGCTTTGACATTGATAAGCGGCAGCAGTGAAAGGCTTTGCAGCTGGGATGTTGGGGCTGTCACCACAGTCGCCGTCAAACCGTTGGTTAAACAGGCAGGGGGTTTGGGAAATGCTGCTTTGGGCGGAGAGGCGTGGGCTTGGTATCAACGCTGGCTGGCAATGATCAAAGCACTTTTCAGTGCCTTTCCCTTGGTTTTTTTATTTTTTATTTTTCTGTCTTTTTTTTTTGCGTTAATATCGCAGTTGTGCTGGGTTCGTCCTTTGGCGACGTCGTCCTCGAAGCGATTTTAGCCACGCTAAATTTTGTTATGACGGCGGAATTAATATTATTAAGGGGCGATTTTCTGCCTCAACCTGGGTTGGGCCCTGTTTTTATTTATTTTTTTATTTTATTTTATTTTTTTTTGTCGTTTGGTTTTTGTTTTCCTTTTGCCTCTTTCTTGTGCATCCTCTTTACACTGTCGAGTTGATAATTTAGCGACGCCACCAGCTAAAGCAACAGCAATGAGCGCGTCATTATCAACAAGCGCCGTACGCTGCTTTTGTTTGGCAAACTCTCCCGTTCGACCTCCCCGTTTTCACTTAGGGTTGCCGCTATTAACTGAAACCGTTTGAGAGGCGAATCGCTCGCTTTTGACTGCATTTGCACGTTTATGGGTCCTATTAAATATTAACAGTTTTGGCTTCAAGTTTGAAAAGCGGCTTTAATTGTTGTCACTTGCAAATTAATTATTTACAGAACAGCAACAACAAAGGCCAACGCACCGTGCACACCCATGTTAAATGGGGAGGAGAAGAATAATCCGTGGAAGATCTCACACTATACCATTTACAAAAACTCCCTTTAAAATCGTAGACATCTACATTCTATGTATCATACAGTATTTAAGAAGATTTGATGTTAACCTAAATATAGGATGCATTCAACTTCCTCTCGATAGTAATTGAACATACATTTAAACAGTTCTTCGAATAAATCTAAAAGAAAACATACGAACTTTACGTCATCCAAAAAGTTTTACTTCACGGAATAGTCGATTTCATCGAACTATACTGTTATTTCGCCCAAAAAATAAAACCGAAACCGGAACGTAACCGTTTCATTTTTAAAGCGAAATTATAATCTATAAAGAATCGAAACTGATATCGGATCGATATTTTCATTCCAGGGAATGACGCCAAAACTAAAAACGTAACCGTTTAAACCGATATATCAAACTATCGATGATTGAAACCTGTATGTTTTCTTTAAATCGGATTCCTTTCCGATGTCTCCTAATTTATTAACTATGTACATTCCACCTTACTTTAAATATTCTACCATAGTTTGTAAAGAGCTCTTCCCAAAAAGCTTAGGCTGAGGCCTAGCACAGCCACGATTTCGGGAAAGTAGAAAGTGTGAAAGTGTTGCGATAAGCACCTCTGCCTGAACCCAGTCAAGCTGACGAGTACTGTGCGAGGTGTTTGCCAGAGGATTAGTCTGTATGGAGGAAAAAATTTAAGAGCTGCGGAAATCGAGAGACTAAATCAGAGGAGATGCAGCACAGCGGTGAAGTGGAAAGTTCTTGGCTTTTTCGTACGTCTGCCACCTGCTGTGTGCCATACACTGTTATAGTATTATAAATTGAAATATGCCCATATTGCCTGTTCTGCCCTTACGGCAGCTACCCTTGCCACGCTCATGGACAAAAGTGTTGCAATAAAATCAATCGAGCTAATAACGGAAATTGCGCAACGAGGACCAGAAATCAAAAAGGCGCCCAAAGGCACAAGCAACAGCAACGGCCCTGGTAAAGGGAAACGTGTTTTTTCAATCCCAAACAGAAAGAATGAGAGAGAAAGAAAAAAAGTGAATTTCAACTGAAACGGAAAGCGTAGAAAATAGTTGAAGAAATACCAAATGCGACACAGAACATAGCAGCAAACAGCAAACCATAAAGGACACAGCGGGTCATCTCTAAGTTCTTAACTCAACTCAGCACGTGGCAATTTTGAGGTACATAGAGTAAAAAAAGTAACCTTAAATCGAAATATCAGAAATGGAAAAATATGAAATGCCATTTTCCATTTGCACGAGGCACAAATTGAATTAGACGACAAGCGCAAAAAAGAAAATAAATATAGCATATAGCATACATATACCATATATCAGCAAAAGATGCAGCTGCAAGTGCAGCAATGTCTAGCCAAAACCCAAAAATAGAGGGTTACCCTTAAATCTCTTCGAACAATAGTGACGGGTGGCTGAGCTGTGCCGAAAGCGGGGGCGTGGCAGTTATGAAAAGGTCTGTCTGGGTTGTGCTGAAACTGAATTGGGCGTCAGCCTGCCCCCCGAGTTAATTTGCAACATAATCTTTTAATCTGGTTTTTTGTCAACTGCCGACCAAAAGCAACCACCGGCCAATGCACGTTGCCACTCAGCACCCCTACGCCACAGCATCTACACGTGGTGGTTTGGCAATTTATGAAAAATTCATTAGTTCCGTGTGTATGTGTGCTTGTCTCTTTGTGTGTATGCGTGAGAGTACGATTGTACAAGGAAGCCCTGAGCAGTAAAACAGCAATGACATATGATCCTAATGATGCCCTTAGCTCCCATCTTCTGTCCACTTTCAGTTTGTATATCTCTGCGGTCACAACAGCATTAAGATGATATTGTACTCATTTATCAGTCAGAATGATTCACGAAATGATTCAGAAACATATTCAGGAACGCCTACAAAGAATGTGCTAAAAATTTCATGAAAAATCATTTTTGCGCCGTCTACTCTGGCTCTACAGATTCCATTCTACATCTAGCTAAAATCTTCATTCAACCGTTATTATTGAGATTATACTTAATAGGACGTATTAAAACACATATTATTACATTGAATAAATTAAATTAATAAGATTTTGTGCAAACATACAAATGAAACTCTACAATATGTAATTAATAATAATCTTTAAAGTTCGAATTTAATAATGTAAATGATTGCAAACGTTTATTATCTAATAGAAATTGTAATAAATTTAAACTTAATTATATTTTGCATTATTAAGTCTTTTATTACAATATGGCGCTCGCAATCTTATTCGATCACTGCCTAATTTGAAATAAACCAGTTGGTAACCTCAAAAGATCATAGATCGCAAAAATATTGGAACATTCTCGGTGTTTTAAACACCTTATGACATGGTATGTCTTGTAGTATTAATATCATCATAAAAGTAATAAAACCCTTCTATTCTTCTAATGCTGTAGTTGTACTCAACGCATTTATGATCAAAGATCTCATGAAAATACTGTATAATACGATTTAAAATACACTAAACATAAGCTTTTTTCTAACAAAAATGGTGTTAGCTAAGGTATTATATATTCATACATTCAGATCAACTCTCGCATAGAAATCGTTAGGTGTATTATAAAAAGGAATAAGTATCCGATATAATACCCATTCAACTGTAAATGAGTTCAGCTTTTGTGAGGGGTTTAAATTGTGAGTGCAAAAGTGAATATTAACTTGTCTGTCGCTCTTTTCCTTCTATATAAGTCCACCCAACATTTACCCCATGAAGTATATTTGCCAAATAATGCAGGAAGGTTAAAGCAATTTCCGCATGGACTTGTCGCCAGTTTCTTTTACTTTTAGATAAAAGAAAGGAAAAGTCAAAATCGAAAATTCGCTTGAGCATTTTATATGTGAAGCGAGTGTAAAAAAGTTGATTTTGCTTTGATTTACTTTGCTTTAATCGGGAAAATCTTTTTTTCGGCTTTTCCTTCTACTGAGCCGTGTATGAAAAAACGCATTCATTGTGTATGTGTGTGTGTGTGTGTGTGAAATTCATCAAAATCCAATCAATCTTTCATTTAAACATTTTCATTTCGGCTCGTTGCGTTGCGCGGCATTCGCATTCAATGAGAATCTGCTATAAGCCAAAAGCCAAAGTGACGCAGCGCACATAGGGACACAGAGAGAGAGAGAGAAAGAGAGAGAGAGAGAGAGAGAGAGAGAGAGAGAGGAAGAAAGAGAGAGAGAAATAGAGAGTAAGAGAGAGAACAATACGAAAGGAGATAGACAGCGATAAAGACAGGGAGTGGTAGGCAAAAATGGTAAAGCAAAACAAAACAAAAATAAGAACAAAAAAAAAAAAAATAAAAAACGAGCAAAAGAGAAAAACGGGAAACGAGAAACGAGCAAAGAAAAATACGCAGTAAAGCGCAAATATTTGCGCGTATAAATGGGGATGATGATGATGATGATGAGAGCTCTAAGGATGAGCCGACAAAAAGTAGAAACAACAACCACGGCAACAGCAGCAACAAAAATAACAAATAGGGCAAGCACCCAGAGTGTACGAAAAATAGACCAGGGCCACATGGCATATAGAAAAACAAGGAGGTTCTAGAAAAACGACAACAAACTGAAATTGTTTGAAAAAAATGTATTGAATAAAAATGGTATGGAATAAGGCATAATATGAAATCAGTTTTAAATCAGAGGTTATTTGCTAAATCAAACCATTATTTTGTAGTGTAGCTGAAATTTCATAGTTTCAATAACAAAAGAAAAACCAATATCGAGAGCGCACTGTTTCATGAGATTGAAAGTAAAATTTCCAATTAATTCCTATCCTACCCCTAGCTACTACCACTCTGTTACCATTAAAAACAAAAACGACATCACTGTGTGCCTATATAAACAAAAGAGAGTTAGAGCCGTAGAAGGGCGCTGCTAGGGTGCAAGGGGAGGATTGGTGGAGGCGGAGAGGAGCATTGCTTTGAATTCAATAAGACCAATAGAATTTTTGTGGCGTATCCCCAAAACAATTTTTCCAAATGCCAAAACAAACACTGTACGAAAATAGATAGAGCAAACGAGAAGTTAAAGCATAGATGGAGAAAAATCCTAAGAACCGGGAAGGGAAGGCAGTTGTTCTGTTTACCGTTATTTAAAGCTTAATCCCCAGTGAAGAAAAGCATGAATTTATAATTAAAAGTAAATTAAAAGTAAATAAAACAGCAACCAAAAAAAAGCAACTACGCCAACGACACCGACACCGACACCAACGCATTTAGCCCCAAAAGTATCTCGCCGATCCATTTAAAATGGAGAAAAACTTTTGTTTTGAATTACTCTTGTAGTTTCAGTTCTCCTTCATGTTGGCCGTCGTTGTGCTTATAATGAGTCGGTATATCAAAAGGACATTTTACGATTTGATGATGAGCACTGTAAACGCCTCAAGACATTTTTTGAAAACTTGTTCGATAAACTTATCAAAGTTGTGCTTTATATCAATTTCTATCGATTTGACAAATATTGTTCATAGCTTTAACAAACGATTCCACATTATCAAATAAGTATTAACAGCAAATAAACAAAAACAATGACAGCGAAATCTTCGAGTTTCGTTCAATATTAGTGATTTTATGATTCTTATGATACGTTAGTACGTTTGTTCAAAAAAAAAAACATCCTGTGTTTCTCAGTTTCTTATCATCTAAATTTATCTTCTCCATTGCTCTATGATGTAGAATCGAAATGTCTCACTCTACCATCTATGCTAAACTAACATAACAATTTGAATATATAACAATGTACAAGAAGAAGCATTAAAAAAATAAATACTTAATAGTCGGAGCGGTCCCCAACACTAAAAACCATTTTATTTTAATATACAGACACAGAAAAATCTTCTGTATAATTAAATTAAAAGTGTATAAGCACAAACAGAAATACCAATAAATCGACTTCGCTTGTTGTCCTGATCCAGAATATATCTTTATGCATATATGCATATATATATTAATGCTCCTGCTTGGCATGCGTATTTAGTTACGCACAGTTTCACTAGAGTCTTTTGAACGTTTTAAGCACAGGATCTAATACAATGGAATAGCGATGGAATAACATGGCGCCCAACGTAACTAGGTTAATGTGCGTGGCGCCCAACGATGTCGATAAAAATAGATGTTGATTTACACATATACGTATATACATATATATATATATATATATACCTATATATATCAGATATATA
>JBANCZ010004375.1:0-10395 GCA_037040025.1 Sphaerogastrella javana | reverse complement strand
ATATGTACTTGTGTCTATCGAAAGTATACACATATGTCTAATAAATATATACTATAAAAATTCCTACACATAAATCTGTACGAATCCGTCTAGATCTAGCTCTATATAGATGTATAAGTTTTCGATCATTTTGCGCATTTATAATAAATATGCCCAATTGTTGTATGGTCTGTGAGATTTCCTTTATATTCCCGTCAGTGTGATAGTATATGGTATAGTAGATCTGATCTATATGGTAACTTGATCTCTATAGTTGTGAAGATTTGTATAGTGGCTGTGGTTCTTCCCCTTTCTCTTTGGCAGCCTTTCGCTTGAAGGAAGGAACACTGCACAGAATGATGAAATGAACTAAACGCAAACATAAATTGAATTGGAAACACAGTTTTAAATATGATTTAATAAGTTAATTTAACTAGATCATATACATAAACATTAATTAATTAATATTCACAATCAATACACAATAAATATTTGTTACGAGTTCGACTAATAACGTTTTGGAATCAAGTATCTTTGGATGCGATTCTTGGATATATGCATCAGCAACTGCACCTGCATCTGTATATATGTATATATGACTATGCATGGATTTTAGAGCCGCCATAGGCGATTGCTGTTGCCACCGGCGGCACCTTCTGCCTCGCCACGAAGCTTATTGTCGTCGGTGCGCCAGACGAAGGGCTCGAGTCGATCCTCATCGTCTAGGAAGTTGTTGATCGACTCCAGACTGGCAATATTCTCGTGGAGCAGTGAATTACAGCGACTGAGCTGCTGCGAAACGCTGCGTATTTTGGCAAACTGTTCGGCATATGATGCATATGTCTTCTGCATATCCACAAAGCTGGCGAAGAGCGTTGTTATTGAATTGCTGACGACTTTGGTGCGCTCAACCAGATGATTCTGTTCGCTGGCCACATGATTTGCGCACAGATTAAGATGCGTTTGCATCCTGCCGCATATATTGAGCAGATGCTGCGAATGTAGACGCTCCAGTATCTCGGCATCTCGAGTATACGTCGCCGAGCTAATGGACTCACGCAGCACAGGCAGAAACTGTGGTATATTACGCAGACGCGACAATTCCGGATCGATATCATCTTGACAGTCACGTGCGCCAGGCTTTACAATCACAATATTATGACTGGATGCCGTCGATTGTGGTCGCTTGGGCTTCACGCTGGTTGTAATGCCACCCGGATGTGATTTGCGATTGGCATTTCGACTGGCGCTGCTCTGCTGCAGCATGTGTGCGGGCCTGTTGCGTATTTTGGGTGAATCGCCAATGGGTCGATCCGTATACGACACATACGGCAGATCGGAGCACACGCTCAATGGGGGCGATGGGGGTCGACTCAGTTCGGAGCTTGTGGGTGAGGCAGTATCGGATATGATTTGCTTGCTAGCAATAACAATGCTTGCCGGTCCGTTTCCTGCTCCAGGAGGCAATGTATGGTGTAGCTGCTGCTGCAATTGCTGCTGCTGCTGCTGCTGCTGCAGTTGTTGTTGCTGTCTCTGTTGTGCGGCGCCACCGCGACGTTTGTTTGTGGCTGCAGCAGCCGCTGCGGCCAGTGCCATGGCGCTGCCATCGCTCATTCGGACATTGGAAGCGTGGCCCATGGCCAGTAGAGGATCGCGTCGCTCAAAAATCTCATGGCCATCAGCCTCGACGCGCTGCTGTGAGTGCTCTGCGCCCATCCTCAAGATTCCGTTATGTTTTTATGTTTTTATTGATTTTCTGCCAAGCAGGTAGCAGCTAAAATCTTTTCGCTACTCTGCTTTGTCCGCACTTTCGTACCTCGAAGACAAGCTTCGTTTCCTTCGCAGTATAACTGTAAATACGATTTGTGTGCGTGCCTCGAGCAATTTTATTGCATTGTGTGCAGAATTGGCGAATTTGGCATTAATACAATTTGTTTTGACATTGTTGCTGTTGTGCGATGTGTTGGTATTTTACAATATACTGAATTATCGATACATTTAAGTCGATACGTTGCACAGAAAAGTACTAAATGTATAGCAAGATGGCAACGCTCAATTGGACTAACGGCGTTTTTTGAAAAACAACAAAAGCGCTTTAAGGTTAGAACTTGTGGGGTTCCTATTGGATTAATTGTTTGGATGACACTAAGTAATTCAATATCGTTACTGTCACCTACAGGTATCGAGTACCATGACAGTAGTGACTTTTCACTGTCAAGCTCTTTTCAATTGCGGAGTGCTTCGAGACGGATGTTACAGAGTTCAACGTGCAAACGAAATAATTTTGTCACAACTTTAGTAATTCGATTTTTGTTTTTGTGTTTGGTTGCTTGCCACATTTTACATTCGTTTCAATTTACATCAAATAATCAACACGTAAAGGTATGTTCATATAAATTAACTAACAACGTACAATTTTGCCCAAACTTATTTTTATGTCGTGCGCTGTGAACTCCATTTCGTTTAATTTTTCTTTCGACATTTTTTGTTTCATTTTCTACCTAACCTCGGCACATACTGATGGCAAGCATACATTTATATATATTTGTATTCGTTTTTTCTTTTACTCTTTGTACTTAAACAGCTATGAGAAATATATCGCAGAACAAATTTAATAATCATCGACGAGGTCTGCAGTTCGAACAAAACGCGCACGCTCAGCAAACTTATCGCCAAAGCGGACGCCACGGCAAGCACAATAAACGTGCTTCTCAGGTGAAGCGCAACGGCTACAACAACAATATGAATGGTACATATGGAGCACAGGGCCAGGCTCCATTTATAAATATGCCATCGTATCCAAAACATCCAGGGGTGGCATATAATCAGCCGAATACCATGTATCCGGGACAGGCACCGTTGTACAATGTGCATCAGAACTACAATTATTTGCCGCCACAGCAATATGGTGAAAATGGCAATCCATATTGCGTGCATCCCCAGAATCCATGGGTATATCCTGGCGTTGAAACATGGGACCAAATGGAGAATGCTTTAAAGCAGAATCAGCAATACGGCTTGAATGATCAGCATCCTATGCGCAATCAGCAGCCACAATATCCGTATCCCATGCATGGCTCACATCCGTACTATGGCCCATATCCAACACATGGCCCATATCGCCCAAATGGCCAAAATCCCATGAACTGGCAGCAGCAATCACACCCTCAGTACGGCCCAATGCCAGACTATGCACCACAGCAACAGCTTCACCCACCGCCTGGATTTGTGCCACAGCCTCATTCGGGCCAACAATCGGAACTTGAATCACAACAGTATCACCCACCGCCAAACTATGGCTCGTCGTCGCACTATGTCCCACCGCCGTACTATGGAGCACCGCCACAGTATGGTGTACCACCGTACTATGGCTCACAGCCGGACTATGTCCCGCCGCCACCGCAGTATGGCCATCAATCCCACTATGGAGCGCAGCCCGATTTTGATGTCCAGCCTGACATTGGCGCCCAGTCCAACTATGGCACCCAGCCCGACTTTGGCGCTCAGCCTGACATTACCGTTCAGCCTGACATTACCGCTCAGCCTGATTTTAGCGCCCGTCCCGACTTTGGCGCTCAACCCGACTATGGCTCACAGCCTGTGTATGGATCACAGGCGGAGTATGGATCACAGGCGCAGTATGGATCACAGTCGCAGTATGGATCACAGCCGCAGTATGGATCACAGCCGCAGTATGGATCACAGCCGGAGTATGGATCACAGCCGCAGTATGGATCACAGCCGCAGTATGGATCACACCCGCAGTATGGATCACAGCCGCAGTATGGATCACAGCAGCAGTATGGATCACAGCCGGAGTATGGATCACAGCAGCAGTATGGACCACAGCAGTCTCAGTATGACCAGGCATCGCACAATGGCCCACAGCTTGAGATTGGTGCACAATCTCAGTACGATCCACCTTCGCATATTGGTACAACATTAAATCCGAATCCAATGCCATACCAACAGCAAGAAAACCAATTTGAAAACATTCCAATTAAGAATCCTATCTCGTGGCAGCAGCAATATCCAAAAAATATACCAATGGAGCAGCAGAAACCTTCACAGGATGAGCCCTCGCTGCCGCCTGAGAATGCCCAGTGGCAGTACCAGATTAATGGTCCCAGTAAGCAGAAGGATGTTTCTAGCCAGCACTGGAGTGCTCTATGGCATAAGCGGGACAATGATCAAGGGCAAGATAAGAACAAGGATTCAAAGGGTAAGCTGGAAGCAAATCATAAGAAAGAGGATGACGATGATGAATGGAACCAACCATTGAGTGCCATATGGGACGGTTCGGGCGATTATCCATGGAACCAATACGACGTACCATTGCCCATGCGGAAGAACGCATGGTGTGGCGAGGAATTCCAGAAGTGGTACAAAAATTATTGCAAAGAGAAAAAGCAGAAAGAGAGTGAAGTAAATCCACCAAACGAACACCTCCAACAGGAAGAGCAGCAGCAACTGGAATTGGAGAAGCTACTGGAACTGGAGAAGCAGCCGGAACTGCAGAAGCAGCCTGAACTGCAGAAGCAGCCGGAACTACAGAAGCAGCTGGAACTTCAGAAGCAGCCAGAACTGCAGGAGCTGGAACAGCAGCACCAGCCGAAACGGCTGAAGCAGCAAGAGTACCAGGAGGATAAGCAGTTAGAGATCATTGAAGACAGTAACAATGCACAGTCAACCCATCCAAAGTACTTCTTTATGAACGGAACACTTTATAATCTTGGAGCTCTGAACTTAAACGAGAGTGAGGAACGCGAAATACTTTCAACAGCTTCGAAAGGGGAGAGATATTACGATCCAATGCGCTCCGTAAGTATTATAAATAATAGGAAGTTTTGATGTTTATTTAATTGTTTTGCAGTCCATTCCATCGGCATACGATATTCTATATGATAGCAAGTGCTCCGGTTTGAAGGACTCAGCACCCTCTGAACCACCGAAGTTGCCACCTAGGCCACCTGGAATGCAGCACTTGAAGGGAACTTATCAGCGCATCCCATTGTATTCATTAAGCGATTCAGATACTAATAATCGCGATACGCCATTGACTACTAACGAAGCTTCGGCTACAGATACTTCAAATGAGACCAATATTGAAACAGTCTCACCTGAACCGGACGCGTCGGAGAATTCACCTGAACTGTCAAACAAGATACCGAAGAGTTTCAAGCGCCGTCAGCGTCGCAAACGCCGTAATAGCACTACCCAATCCTTTGGCATCGTTGGGCCCGATCAGCGTAACTCCTTAAACCCTAACAAAAACTTGGCAAATAGCATTTTGGCCATATTTGAACCCAAGGCCCCTTCCAACATTACGCCCTCCACGTCTAATAAAGTGGACCCGACATCTAACAAGAAGAGCAACAATGGTAGTAGCTGCAAAACCAAGTACAACAGTAATATCAACAATACAGATGACGATAGCGACAGCGACAGCGACATGAATGGCATCGTCAACTTTGCCTACTCTGAGACCTTTCCGAATTTATTGAAACCGTAGTTAGATCATTTGAAGTTATGTTATCATCAAGTTCTGTTGGATTATCAAATTGTTTTGTTCATTTATTTATTGATTTTAAATGAGGACCTCAAAAAGAACTTAAGAGAATTAGTTCAACAGAAACATATCCTCAACAGACTAATTACAATTCGAGCAGTTTCCTTCAAAACAGCACTTAAATTACAATATTTATATAAATTTTTGTATTTCAAATTACAGATATTCCATTTTACAGACAAATCATTTTACTAACACATCATATGTATTTCTACAAACAGTAAAAATTTAATTGTTACTACGAAAACTTTCGTTTTTTCTTTTTCTTCATTCCGTTTATAGATCTAGGTTGGGAAAAAGTTCTTCGAACTAGCGATTCCCCTGTGCATGTTTTGAAATTTTCGCATATAAAAAACAACGAATATTGTACATTATTTATATTTCATTTTATTTGTATATAATGGGACAATTTGATTGCCAAGTAAACTCAACGATCATTATTAGATTGATGGTAAATTTATAATCAAAAAGTAAGAAAAAAAAAAAAAAATAATAAACAAAAATAAAATTGAAAATTTATTTATTGGTTAAAAAAAAACAAGCTTATTGCTTGGCCTAGGTGCAAGTACTTTTATCATATCTACACGAGTAGCAAGCGTTAGGATTAGAATTTGTTGGAAGATGTCTATGCTTCTACTCAGACCATTCCATCGACATAAACATCTCAAAGATAATGACAAGTATCTACTATAGATCTACTAAACTGAAACAATTTTGTTTAAGCTAAAACTATGGCCTTTGTGTTCTCTCGGTGTTCTTTGTGTGTTCGATGTTTGCGTGGATGTGGATGTGGATGTAAATGTGTATGTGTGTGGATGTGCGTGTGTTTAAGGGGGGAAAGGGGGTGTGTGTGTGTGTGTGTGTGTTATGTAGTGTCCCTAACGTCCTATTAGGCTACGTGACCACTGCTTGACTACTGGCTTAGCTTTCGTCTGTTCAATGCGTTCAGCCTCCTGCATTTGTTCTGCTAGTTTGCGCTGATTATCTTTGAATTGATTGATAGGATCCTCAAACTGGCGGTAATAGTGCAAAACTTCGCGAACATCGTCCACATTATTTTGTGCAATAACTAAAAATAATATATATACATAAAAATAGTTAAGGCATCAAATAATTTTGTGATTTGATTAGGCAACTTACTTTTTAGAAATGCTATTAAATCGAGCAGCTGTGCGTCATCATCGCTGCCTTGCCAGCGTGCAATACCGAATGTATTATCTGGATGCATTTTGGTTGAATTGCTATCCCAGTCAACGACAATCACCTGTACCATAGATATAATTTTTAGACAGAAACGGAGAGAAAATATAGAGTGAATTCATGTGGAGGTCAAGACGTCTGGATATTATTTTGACTTACGCGTCGCAAATCGCGATTTAAATTATCTAAATTTTTCACATGATGACCATCAACAAAGTGTGTGGCATCACGCACCAGACGGTACATGATATAACCATTTGGATCGAGGGCATCCAAAATGGGGAACACGGTCATACCCTGTTCGGCAGTGAATACCACGATTTCAAAGTCTTTGGCACACTCGCGTAGGAAATGATCGACACCGGGACGTTTCTTGAAACGCCAACCGGTCTGATAAGTCCAATCTGGATGGACCAGCACATCCTTCATTTCAAGCACCAATGTATAGCGTGGCTGCACATATGGATGCCGTAGCGGATCGGGCAATAGTTTATCTCGCGACGGCTCCTGTATCATTTTCTGATAATAATGCAATGATTTCCACATACGTTGCAAATATTGCTGAATCATTGGCTTGTTTGTAAACTCATCCTCAATAGTTTGACCCTCAGCATCAACCTCTGGCTTGCCAAATTCATAGACACCCCAGAGGCCAGCAACCAAGCCGCCGCCACAGAAAACGGCAAAGCTGCAATCATATATAATTTCATAAAAAATCGAGATTTTGTTTGGATTTTATCCATTCAATCAATTCTCACCCAAGTTTCATACGCTTCCAGGCGCGTTCATTTTCTTTAGCCTCTTCCTCCTCGCGTTGCTTACGCTCGGACTCCGCCGACTCCACATCAAGTGCTGTTTGTGGAAAAAGCTTTGATAGCAGTGGTGTTGATGCTGGTGTGGCTGCTGCTGATGCGGATGCTGCTGCTCCTGTGTTTGTGCCTGAACCCACGCTTGTACCAGTTCCTCCTGTGCTTGCAGCATCCTCTATAAAAATTCGAATGTTGAGTAATCGATAAAGTTCCAATTCAATAGAACTTACTGTTGCTGCTGCTGCCGCTGCTGCTGCTGTAGCCACGGTTGAGTGTTAACCACTTGGCAGTTGGCTTTAATTTATCTATGCGGCTCAGTGCAGACGTTGATAGTGTGCGGCAATGTAGAGACGGCAACAGAGACAGAGACAGAGACTGATTACCCAATGCGAGTGTGCGACGAAATTGGCTCATTAGTTTGGGCAGTGTGGCACGTGCCGTATTTATGCATATCAAGCGAATCACAGGCTTTGCTGGTGTCATGCTTGTGCTGCTTGTATCAATTCAAGTGTTAGTCTGTCTGTTAGTGCGAGGAAAATTCTGTTTAGTTTCACTTAACAAATGCGTTTTACTTTCTGTAAATTCGTTCCTAAACTTTAACCGGCATGGCAGCCACAATTTCGTATTGGTCACACTGACAGTAATTCCATCAGCTGATCAAGTTCCCCGTGCGGTCTGGCAACCCTGTTTCCAATTGAGTGTTTTTTCTGTTGTTGTTGTTGTTATTATTATTGTTCTCTATTATGCTTTTTGTTTTGACATTCAGGCTATGCGCACTGCTTGACTGGATATATGTATATAATTGGAAGCGGAACAACAAATTGATAGGTAAATTATGTCGAATGGTGCAGAGCTGCATTTGTGCCGCGCCTGCAATTTCAAATCCAATGACTGCATTGACCTCTATGAGATGCAATTAATTGCCGGCGAGTTGAATACATTGGCTGCGATACTGGGTGAATGCGTGAATTTGGATTTGGCCGTAAGGGATGAGCATATGCCTAATCATATGTGCAAGAACTGTGCTGATTTGCTGTTCAAGCTGTATGGCTTCAAGCAAATGATCCAACGCACGGATGTCTTGTTGCGAAAGGAACGGGCAACCAGTAAAATGATCCAGCTGCCGCGTTGCCCAACACCCGGCATCGAACTGATGAAGTCAGAACCTAAAGATAAAGATGCTAACGAGGGTTCGCTGTATGAGTTCGTTTACGTTGTGGAGGATGCTGAATCTCTGGGGCCCAATATGGATACTGCGATGTCAACGCAAGAACATGACCAGGATCTCTTGGAAACTGATGTGGATAGATTTGAAAGAGACGACGCTAACTTTGACGAGCTGGAAGCGAACTATACGAATAGATTCCATGATAATTATCTGGAAATCGACTCTGACCACAAATTTAAACAGCTAGAGCAGCCACAATGTGATCCAGATGAGGATGATTGCAAATCTTTGCCTAATTTAAGTGAATGCTGCAGTATGAAATATCGCGCACCGGCTCGCAAAAAGACATTTAATCCAGCACTGCAATGCACGGCAAGTTTCCCATTTTGTTTGCTTAATAATATTGTATATTTATTCACATATGTATATAACATTATTGTTTACAGGTGTGTGGCAAACAACTGAGCACCGCGAACTCCTTCAAATACCACATGCAATTGCACGGCGATGACAAGCCCTTCGTCTGCACCATCTGTGGGGAGGCATTTAAGACACGCAATGCCTATGATGGCCACATAACACTCCACAATCCGAACAATCCCAACAAGTGTGGCATTTGTGGCAAGGCCTACAGGCAGGCATCCTCACTCCGCACACATCTCTTCGGTCACACCGGTCACAAGCCGTTCACCTGCAACATCTGTGGCAGGGGATTAACACAAAAGTCTGGCTACAAAAAGCATATGCTCACGCATACTGGCGAAAAACCACACAGCTGTGACAGCTGCGGACGCACCTTTCGCTATTCGAGCAATCTGATTGCGCACAAACGCTCCCACACCTGCGCAAGTCCCACAACATCACCACCCGGTAAGAGCAAGAAAAGCAACAAAAAAGGATCTTCAATTCGAACTCGAACTAAGCCATAAGTTCAATTCCAATCCAAACCAACAAAGGAAAAGAAGCAGAACCTTCATGTACAACTTTCATACCATCTGATGCTTTGTTCTTCAATAAGTTCCAAGTGTCAGCAACATCCACAACATCAACAGCCAACAACAGCAATTAAAGCAAACATTGGGAGATCTTCGTTTCGAACTCAAACCAAGCCATAAGTTCTATTCGAATCCCACCCAACAAAGGGGAAGAAGCAGAACCTTCGTGTACAACTATTAAACCATCAGATGCTTTGTTCCTCCCACAAGATTCAAGCATCTACAAAGAAGAAAAGAACTGAACTACAAGCTATATGTTAATTACTTATTGATATTTTCCACTTACTACAATTAAAGCATTTTGTTAATTATACTTAGTTTCAACTAGTACGTCGAATAAACATTCCTCTACAAAACGAATATCGAATATCATATGCATCACTTTATAAATAGAGAAAGTGTACGATGCTTCGAACTTAGCTTGGTTTCGAATTCCTATGCTCCAGAATCGATGTTGAGACATTCAATGCAATGAAAGAGGGTTTAAGTGAATTTTGATTTTGTTTATTTGTGTGTGTTTTTGAAGAAAAGAAACAAAAAAAAAAAATTGATTTCTGTCTCGAAGACCCTATCAATTGAGTCGAGTTTTGTGTCCATAGGTAAACAATCATCAACTCGAATTAACGCAAACATGTGCCGACATACGATAGTACTTTTGATAGTGGATTTCTATAT
>JBANCZ010004374.1:0-10396 GCA_037040025.1 Sphaerogastrella javana | reverse complement strand
TTAAAAATTAAAAATTAAAAATTAAAAATTAAAAATTAAAAATTAAAAATTAAAAATTAAAAATTAAAAATTAAAAATTAAAAATTAAAAATTAAAAATTAAAAACTAAAAATTAAAAATTAAAAATTGAAAATTGAAAATTGAAAATTGAACATTGAAAATTTAAAATTTAAAATTTAAAATTAAAAATTAAAATGATGAGCTCCGCAATATCTCAGGAGTGGGGGATGTATCCAACATGTGAAAAAAACTTTATCTGCCTGCAAGCAAAAGCAGTGTTCGTGTCAAATATAAGTACTCTAGCTCTTATAGTTTCCGAAATCTAGGTCTTCATACATACGGACGGACAGACGGAAGTGGCTCAATCGTCTCGGCTTCTCATCCTGATCAAGAATACATATACTTTATGGGAACTTTCAACGTTGCACTAAGTTAATATACCTGTTTCTATTTTTTAATCACAGGGTCTAGTATATATAATACAGTCATTTGATTAACATCCATATTCATTTGCATATATACACATACATATGTTATGCGGCTTGTCAACAAATGCATTTGTTCTTTTATTTGCTACTTCTGATTTGCAAACCAAATATAGGAAAACCAACTGTACATTTTTTTCTGGTGATTTCGCCATGTACTATATAAGTTGAAAAAAATATAATTTATTACATTTCCTATAACAGTCACAATGGAAGTTCGTTTGATTTTTCTAATAATAGTAGTGCTGCTACCTTTGTTCGCGTACTCCAGCTCTACAAGTCTAGCTCTAAAACTTATTCGTAATATTCCTGTGGAGAGTGAAGAAATAGAGCTTTTTAACAGTGGCTATGTTGCTGAGCCATTTGAAATACCTTATATTGTGGCACTATGGTTTACTGGTTTATATTCTGGGTACTGGTTCTGTGCAGGCACGATTATAGCTCATCGCTGGATACTGACAGTGGCTTCATGCACAAACCCAGCTGGTCGGGTGCAGATAAAATATGGAGCTACTAACCGTGATAAGTTTGGCAAGGAGATCTACGTGTCAAGAAAATGTTTCTACACACATCCTAATTTTAACCGATTCTACCAACATGACATTGCACTAATCCACACACCCTATGTTAAGTACTCAAAGAGTGTGAATTCTATACAACTGACATCGGGTGTCTTTGATTGGACACTCACATCTGGATGGGGCGATCACAAAGGTAACATGAACGAGATGTTTAAGTTGTATGTGCTGCAAGTACAGATTATGCCAGACAAATATTGTATGCAGCAAGGATATGGAGCAAATTTTCACGATGGTATGGTTTGCGTGAGGTTACCCGATAAAGATACTAGTTGTCACTTGGATTCTGGGAGTCCCCTCGTTCAGGAGGGGATACCTAAGCTCATAGGTATTGCTTCATATGGCAGTCATCTTGGATGTAAATCGAATGTCCCACTGGTGTATACGAGAATTGATTCATATATGAACTGGATATCAAACATAATAAAAACGAACACCTGAAATAAATGTAATATTGAAGTGGATTTGTTAATAAGATCAATTGGCTTCCAAAGTTATCTTGAACAGATTTTGTTAGTCTCTTTTAGGATTCGCTTCGTTGGTTTCAATTTGATAAAAGTGGGAGTTTACACTTTAGTCTGAGGCATTCAGGTAAAGTCCAATTAAGACTAATCAAGACGCAGCCTTGGCCGGAAGAATACCTTTGCTAACTAAATGCCTTTCACTTCCGGGCCGCGACAGGCACTACAGCTTCAATGTCTAAACGGATGTGCGAATGTCACAAGTGTCGAGCAAACATTTCATTAGAGCCAAATTCTATGTGTTTTCATTTCACACAGCAGCTGCTAATGAGAAAAATTCCTATCCGAGCGAATCCTTTTCAAGGTGCCTTGCCATTCTCAATTTAACAGAAACAGACAGGGAATAAAAGGAGCGAAAATAGCTAGAAAATTAATTAAATTGACTAGGGCGAAAAGAGAAAATAAACGCAAATCAGTGCCAAATTTCGCGAACAAGTATCCCCCTAATGGTCATACTGATTTTGTTTAGCGTTGATTTTTTAAGTTCGAAGAACAATTGCATAAAATGAAGTACTCATGATTACACAGTATTTGCAGTGCCTTTGCCTGTCTGAGCAATTGCCTTTTAGTCTGACAGTCTGTCATATATTAAAGAAAAAAATATCTAACTGTAAGGACTGGCCCGACAGTAGGGACCCTGTGCTTAATTTTTTGGGGAAATATAGTATTTTCAAAACAGAATAGTATTTTTGAGGCAGTATAGTATTCTTGGAGAAGAATAGTAATTCCGGTGTGATATCGATTTTCGGCGCAGTATGGTATTTTCGGTGCTGTAAAGTTTTATCGGTTATCGATTTCGATAATAAATATCAATGATCGATATCATTGATCCATTATCAATGTCGAGAATCGATATGAAAGAAAATGTGTTCTAAAATTTTGGATATATGTTCCAAAGCACAACGTTCTAGCTTGAAACTGCACCTTCTAACCCAATTTAATCTTAAGACAGACAGACAGACAGATAGACACAAGGACATGGGTCAATCGACTCGGCTTCTCATCCTGATCAAGAATATACGACTCTCGATAATTCAAACTTTTGATAGTTCAAACCTCTCACTAATTCGAAGCTAACACGAGTTCCCTACAAAATTTCTCGATGTTTCGAACATTTTCCATACATTTTTCTGCTCTTGGTAATTCGAAGCAAAAAATTAGAGCCATTAAAAAAACACGCTATAATTCAAAGTATTCGCCTCAAACACTCTATAATTCGAAGTTGAAAAGAAATAGAGGCAGAATGATTGTAAGTTAAACACAAAAGCATAGTTGCCGATATTCGCAGAATTCTTGAGTTTAACAGAATTAAACTACGCGTCTATCGTAACTGCGAGGCTAGTGCGTGTTTGAGTGATCGTGCATCGTGTTATTTTTCAGTTAATGTTGTTACTGTTTGCAGCAGACAAATTTGTCTTAGTTATGAGGCATGGAAATTATAAATGTTTGGCGGTTGCTAGAAAGAAGAAGTTAATCGATACATCACAATCTTTGCCAGAGGTGTCAGTAGAGGAAGCAAGATCTTCATTCGATGCCTTACAATGCTTCTGCCTCCAAAATGAATGTGATGAAAAAAACGTTCCAGGCACTTTTTCAATTATCAACATTTATTGAACAGACTAAGAAGCGAGGATTTAAACAAACATGCAAACCGCAGTTTTTTGGAGAAACTGAAAAAATTCTAAATTCTATTCCATTTTATTCAGGTATATGTACATATAGTAACAGTAAATCAATAAATATTATTGGAATATGTATTTGGTCAATACTTTATAATCGATGCTGTATTTATTTTTTCTCACAAAATTCCAACCATTCGAATTCGAACTCTCGATAATTCAAAGTATTTTTAAGGTCCCTTGGAGGTTCGATTATCGAGAGTCGACTGTATATACTTTATAGGGTCTACCACGCCTTCTTTTGCCTGTTACACACAAATCGACTTTGCACAAAGTTAATAGACCCTTTTGTGTTTATTAAACACAGGGTCTAAAAATATATAAATCATAAACAGATGACGCGTTTTTTGCGTGGGTCTTCAGAATTAGGATCAGCATTGACATTGGGATTGGGATATGCTTTGCTATGGTGCTTTTCTACTTTGCGTATTATTTATTCATAATTTCTTTTATTGTGTTTTATTGTCAAACAAAATAGCAGAGCAAAGCTGACGCCATTGTTGTTCGCTTACCCTAACTTGGATACCTCACCTACGTCCCTTGAAGTTGGTCGTCATTCACCGCGTCACACGCACAACGAGGCGTATACGTCACGTGCAAGTTCGCAGGGCTATCTGCCTACCCTGCCGCTCAACCAACGACCACCTCCACCGACATTTTTTACGCCTGCCTAGCTCAGCGCAATCAGTTGACACTTCCCTGAGCATGTCGCTATTTATCCCGTCTCCCCTGCTTCTTTTGCAAATTTGTATTTCTTGTACAACTGTCATGGAGAAACACGCGGAAGAACACACACAGACTCAATGATAGACAGACGGCCAGACACGCAATTCCACAGCTGCAACAACAACAACAACAACAACAACAATAAAAACAGCAATAGTCTAAAAACTGAATCACTAAAGAGCAACATTCTGCGACTCTTCTCCTGGCCGCTGTCGTCGTCACACATGCTTCGTTCCGTTTCTCGCTTGGCTGATTTGGACTTAAACCAAAAGGCAGTTGTCATCAGCATCAGCGGCTGCCTCAGCAATCTGGGAGACAGCCTCAGCTGGAGCAGACGTAGCGTTCGTAGTCGTCTTCGTCAGTAGTGCAATCATATTATTACCATATGCGTCATACTTTTTTGAATACGTCCATCAAAATCAGTCCAAGAGCGAGAGAGACACTTGGACAGACGAACATGTGGACAAGTGTATTAGGGTGGCACAGTCGTTAGAGATGTTTGTTAATATATATCGGAATTACAATCTTCGAAAGTCATGGATAAATCTAGATTTTATATAAATATTTAACAATATTTATCGATTTCCATAATTAGAATCGATAATGCAAATCGTTAATCGGTATTCGATATCGAAACATATTTTAAAGTCTAAAGTACATATGTACTGAATTACATTGTACACCTGCTATCATTATCACAATTTGGATCCCGACCCACAAACCCCCACTCTCCAGTTATAAATTGACTTACAAGGCGCAATATTGATGCTACGGTCATCTTTGGAACGCATGATCAAAATTACTTACCCACACCTACTTTTTAGATTGCCGATATCAATTACCGATTAACGATGTCGATTATCGAAATTAACTATCGAAATCGATTATCGACAATATTATACAGAACCGAAAATACTATACTGCATATCATACCGAAAACACAAATCTGCTCCAAAAATACTATACTGCCCCAAAAGTACTATTCTGTTCCGAAAATACTAAACACAGGGTCCCTACTATCAGCCCAGTCCTTACTGTTGTATATCTTTAATTTAAATTTGGATGTGTTAAAGAATAATATCCATACTGATTTTAGTGGTTAAGAGAACGGACCAGCAAAACATAGAATTAGGGATTACATATTTTAGTAAAAGTATGCGAACTTAGCTCTCAGTAGTATTGCAGAATTTCGTTCTTCGATGGAAAAGGGAGATGGTGGTGCGATAGGCGTAGGTTTAGAAATATTTCTCGCTACTTAATCCATATGTAGCAAGGGTGTCAAGGAGGCATGCAACTGAGGCGGTGAATGAATTATGTGCGACATGTACGCAAAATTGCACTGATGAAAAATGGAATTTATTGTATGTACCCCAGAAATGCACCCCTTTTGCGACCATGCGCTGGCTGGCTCATTTAATACGCTTTTTAAATTTATAATGACATTTAATTCAGTATGCATGAGTTTGAGAAGGGGAGGAAGAGACTACAGGGTAGGACCAAGCTAAGCAGCCTAATTTTCAGAGAGTGTGCTTGTTCAAAGTTTTTGCGCATTTTAGCGTAGAAAATACAATAAATTAAGCAAAATACTTGAGTCACCTTGAGCCTTGATCCTGTTGTCCTCCTGGTACAATTTGGAACTTGATGAGGAGCAGAGAAAAGGGATGCCTGGAGAGAAAAGGGATGCCAGCATGTTCTGGCATTGCGACAGCAGGCGTCGCTTCGAAAGTTTATGCTTGCCCTTTTGCCCACTTCTGGTTTTTATTTTATATTTTTTGTTTGACTGAGCGCGTGATTAAATGTAAAATTGGATTTTTATTATTTGTTTGCAAAATATCCTTCGCTGTTGTTTTCGTCTGCCTTTTGGCAAGTTCTCAAATTGTGTGCCCTTGCACAGAGAGCAACGGAACGAGCTTCAGCATCTAGTGCGCACATTTTGCGCAATTTATCAAATGGTTCGCCCCGTAAAACCTTTATAATGCGATTTCGTTACTCACTTTTGCCAGAACCCACCTCTTCGCCTCGTCTCACTAACCCATTCCTCCATATATTCTTCTTCAATGCGTCAGCTGTTTAGTGTGCGCTCGGCATTTATAATGAGTGCGTTTTTGCATTTTTCGCATTGCCTAGGGTCGGGTGCACGGAACACCCAAAACACAGTACTGTTATGTTTATCCTGATTATGAGAAACAAACGGGCTTATGAGATACTTTATGTGAGAACTTTGTTCTTATGTAAGTTTCATAAATAGGCAGTTTATTATTTGAACTATGAGTATACATGTTCAAATTATATTTTAAGCACGATAATTTTTGATCGGTCATTATGAATCTTCTTCTTAGAAATTTGTGCAAGCTAAAGGATGCGCTACAGCTCGAATAAAGTATGTTCATATACCATACCATTCCTGAAAAAATTAATTAAATAAGCCTATATTATATACTTTAAAATTCAATGAAAATCTTACTTTCAAAAGACTAAGTGATGTGTTTTCGATTCAATTTAAATTTTACGTTCATTTTGATACACCTTATATATAGATCGAAGGTTTCGGTCATATTCTTCTTGTCTTCCTAATTTATGTGTGTCTTTTTTAATTAATTTAAATGATATGGAATGTAATATCTCATTGTTAACAAACCATGTGAAGAATATAAGACGACCATCAGCCATGTTAAGGATTAGGGTCACGAATTGTAACCAAACAACAGGATATCGTAAATGTATTTTATAGGTTTTAGAACCGCAGTAGACAGAGGAGCTACCATAGACCACGATTTTGCGCCTTACCAACTTCTAAAACAGCCTTTCTTAAAAATTGATTACACACCTACACCGTTTTAAAGGCAGAATGTTCCGATTTAGAACACATATGCATCTTTAAATCCCACATAGATGTATCCAAATTTTGGATACGTGTCTCCAATCCCTAACGATTGGATCCCCAAAAACTAAAAATATTAATAACATGTGCAATTTTAATGATAAAAAGACCTGATTTAGCACGTATATGCACATTCACATTATACATCTACCGTCATTTTCACATTTTGGATACCTGGCCCAACTCCCCCAAAATTGGATATCAAGTCTTAAAATTGCCTTACCAGGAGCCATTTTGAATCTAGAACGTTGTGCTTTGACACATGTGTAATGAATTTCTTAATATACCTACTACTATATTCAAATTTTGGATAGCTTTCCCCAAAACCCCACTGGTGGATACCTGAAAGCTTAAAATCGGCGTAAAAAGCGCAATTTTGAAGCCAGAACGCTGTGCTTTGGAATTTATATCAAAAATTTCATTACACATCTACTTTTATATCGATTACTGATATCAATTACCAATTAATGATATCGATTATCGATTTTAAATATCGAAATCGATAAAACAATGCCGCACCGGAAATACTAACTGCTCCGAAAATACATATCACATTGGATGTACTATTCGGCTCCAAAAATACTATTCTGTTCCGAAAAGACCATAGTGCCCCAAAAAAACTAAACACAGGGTCCCTACTGTCGGGCCAGTCCCTACTATTGGATATTATATGTATATTTTTATTTAAATTTTAGTAGAAATATTGAATTCAGTTCAATTGCATCGATAAACGCACACATCCAAAAACACAACACATACTAACACATAGTGGGTACACAGCGTGGAGCTAATTGACACTAATTACAAATACCACCAAAAACTAGAATTGGATTTGTGTATGAGTTGCCTGTTTTCCCATCTCTTTTCCACGTCTCTTGATTTTATCGCTGCTATTGTTTGAGCATGATTATCATCAATAGACAGACGAACAGACGGCGAGGCAAACAAGGCAGCATATGAATAGCAGAAAAATATTTCTGGAGCGAGTAATTGCAATAAAGTCATCAATAGAAATACTACGTAAATGGACGCGAAATAGACGGACGAAACGGACATAGACATATAGATAAACTGAATGATAATGTGCCAAATGCATTCACAATTGGGCAGGCCAAATCGAAATTCTCGCCCACCTTCACATCTACATCCACATCCACATCCACATCCATATTCAAATCGAAATGTCTATGGTAAATGTTGAATGGTTGCCACATGAGTCACAGACCAGCCAGCCTCGTGGCAGCCGCACGATTCTCAAAACTTGGCTAGTGCCTAACAGTGGCACAAATACCAAATTGTCTATCAATTCAGTCTTTGAGTTGGCAGTTATCATTGTTTATCATAAGTGCATGAATGTGTGTACACAATTTAGGGCCCACTCCATTGGTAGGTGGTAGGTTTTTGCCATAGATTTTCAATTGGTTTACCAATTTGCATTTGCATTTGTATTTGCAGCCAAACAATTTATGATCGTTTTTGTTTAGTTTATATCCAACTACTTAGTATATGTAAATGTTTTGTGATATAGTTAGATAGCACATTGAATTAGTAAATCAAATAACATTAACTTAATTGAAATTGTTGCTGCTGCTGCTGTTGCTGCTCTCGTTTTCTGAATGCTATTGAAAATGATTTTCATACAATTTGTGTTCGATGTGACATTTCTGCTAAAAACGCTAATCCATAAATATGTAAAACACACATTTTGCCACAATTAGCATTCTGTTTAAAATATTTTAAGAAGCACATTGTTTCGGAATTAAAATTTTAAAATTGTAACATCACCGCTTTGGAGTTAGCTTAGAAATGTTGGTTCTTGCTGGGTTACAATAATTTTAGTGTTAATGTTTGTTACAATATTTTTCAATTTTATAATTATCTTTTTTATTTATGGTCATATAGTTTCATTGTTTGATACAAAATCTATAATATCTATATATATAAAAGTAAGTGTTCATTTTGTTCTGCGCGGATCACTTGAGAACAGGCCCACCGAAAGAAACCAAATTTTTATGGTGTGATTGGGCTATCGTATAGATGGTTATTGGATAGGTCTGCCCGAAATTGAATCAGGTGAGTGTATTATAGAGCTTATATTTTTCAGAAGATTTTTATTGCAAAGTTTTGGTTGATATGTTCACATCTAGTAAATACTCGTTCGTCTTTTGGAGACTAATCTTAACACTTTAATCGACTTAGTGCTGCGTCTTATGTAGATCCAAACTATTTTTTGTGTATTTTGAAATCTCTACAAACATGAAAAGAACCGTAATAATCGTAACAATAAAACCAATGAAATATGAATATAACTGATTTTAAATATATTTTAATTTTATACTAAATTATCGACCATGTAAATGTGACTTTTAAACACAATTGGCCTGACAAACCCCTGTAAGCCTGTAGCTCAACGTGTTTGGAAAGTGCTTCATGAGTCTCGAAGAAGCCCCGCAATTAAATTCCATAACATCTAATCCTGGCCTCAGGATGCTTGTAGTTGGTGACAATAGCAGCAGCAACATTATCAGAAGTTCATAATCAAATTTTGTCACATTTAAAGCACTTATGACACATTTAAAAATCAAATTTTACGGCCAAAAAACGCCTGGCAATAAAAGCTCGAAACAGCAGCAGAAAGAAATTGTAATAATGACGATGATGATGATCATAATAGGCAAAAATATGCGCTAAGGGAGCACTGAAGACAATTACAATCACAGCAGAGCATCGTAGAACATGCTTGTTCAGGGAAATCCTGTTCAAATTACCCCCAGACTCCAGGACAAGGTCTGTGGTTGTGTTGCTGTCGAGTGTACTTAAATCCAATTGACAATTTGAAATTAAAATGCCGAAAAGTACAACACATGACCGCAAAAACAAAACGGGCCAAAACGAACAGATGCAGATGCAACTGCTGACACACACACACACACACACACAGATACACTTACTCACACACACGCACACAGCCACACGTACACCTACACTTGCAGTTGCAGTTGCAGTTGCAGTTGCCGATACATAGATACATACCGCAGATACACTGTACCTTATATAGAATGCAACGCTGCGTATCGCAAACGCAGCACATTTTACTGGTCTGTGTTGAATTCTGCGTGTGTATGAGTGTATTTATGTATGTGTGTATGTAATGAGAATATGTGTGTGTGTGTGTGTGTGTGTTCATTGGAGTGTGTATGCCAGGAATAGAAATTGCAATGCCAGCAATTGGCAGCAATGTAAAATCTAAATAAACATTGTCACAAAATGCAACAAAACACACCTCTCTTTCGCTTTGGATCTGCTATATGCAACCTTCTGCGCTGCCCTAGAGAAGCCCACTCCGAGTCGCAGTGCTTCAGCTTTAAAAAGGGTTACCGACAGCCATGCCCAGCACTTCGACAGCCACCAGTCGCCTTCACGAATCCTTGTCAACAGAATTGCCAAAGCTACTTAAGAAAGGGAGTAAATCTAACGTCATAAACTATAGGGGTATTTCCAAATTGTCCGCTATTCCCAAGGCTTT
>JBANCZ010004373.1:0-10398 GCA_037040025.1 Sphaerogastrella javana | reverse complement strand
TCTGCCTGTTACACACAAATCGACTTGCACAAAGTTAATAGACCCTTTTGTGTTTTTTAAACACAGGGTCTAAAAAGGAATAAAAATAAAAGTAAAAAACATAAAAAAATAGAAGTGCGCCTCAAGTGTAATCCAGATTTTTGCGCTTCTTTTGATTGCACGTGTGTGTGTGTGTGTGTATTTCCACGCAATTTTCCGCAGGTTTTCTCCCCGATTTATCCCCAATTTGCGATTTGCAGCTGAAACTTCCCACAAACGTCAACGTCGTATGCTTTACTGGCGCACACACTTACACTAAGAGCGAGAGAGAGAGAGAGAAAAAGAGAGAGAGAGAGAGAGAGAGAGAGAGACGGAGAGAGAGTCATATGCAAATTGTGCGTGAATCAGCAGCCGGCACTCAGAAGCACTCAAATCATGACTCAACACTCGCGCTGTATGTGAGTGAGTGTGAGTGTATTCACTTCATTTGATTCATTAGAGACTCACTCAGCCCACTGCAATTAGTTTAAGTATGTGTGTGTTTGTGTGTGGGTACAGTAGGTGCCAAAAACTTCTGGTGCAGCCAAATGGACAGACATTAGCCACACACACACACACACACACACACACACACACACACATGCTGAGATCGAGAGGCTGGAACATTTGCTTTATCAATTACAAGCAGATATATACGACAAATATAATTAATGGTCACACTAAACCACAGAGCGTGCAAAAGTGCAAAAGTGCGAAAGGGACGGGGACGGGGGACGGGGGACGGGGGACGGGGACGGTGACGGGGGACAGGGTCAGTGTGTGCGGCAGCTAAGGGCATGCCACGCCCAGTTGTTGTGGTGTCTATGACAAATGATAAGGCTGCGGCCAACTAGTGAACCGCAAAGCGACATCAGGCCTAACCCCCCCCCCCCTCCTCATATCCCTTGATATGAGCCAAACAACTTTAATAACTGTCAAATGACAAGTTGAATACGTTACAACCGACTGTTCCGTTCGACGAATTCACAGCCAAAACACCAACGGTCGTACGTTACATGATGGAGATCAACACTGCTTTAACAGTACGTCTGCAGAGCTTTAACAGATTCCTAAAAGAACTTCTACAGATCGTTAACAGAGCTTCATCAAAGTTTTAATATAACGCTAACAGAGCTTTAAGAGAACCCTAACCGAAATCTGCTTGATAAAGCAAAATATATGCTTTCTTTAGAGAAATTTACATAGATTTTTGCGGTTATTCAAATTCTAGGGTTCATTTATCAAGTAAAATAAACTTTTACAAGTTGTTTCCCCGGTTAAAGTTTCATTTTATACGCTTTAAGCGAAAATGGTTTATTGGAACACCCTGGGCTATAACTAGTTCAAGTGAATTTGTATATTAAACCTTATGGGACTGGCGCTGAGCCTCGCATCTAAAGCTAACTAAGTGCCGCATTTGAGGCATCCGGTCTAGACTACATTATCACTCTCCATATACAACCGTCACGCTCCCCGCATACACCCGCTATTACAGGTTCTAAAAGCCGAACAGCTGTTCACCCTCTGCATCCTTAGAATCCGGCCCACGCCCCCTTCAGCACGCCTCCTTGTACACAGTGTGAGATGAGATGCGTACTTAAAGATACTAGGGGGAATATGGGCTGCATTATGAGGAGTATAGGGCTGTACAGAACCGTGTAGAGCGGACAAGGCGGAAAAAGTGAATCTATAAAGCGAACAGATGGAAAACAGGCAAAAAAGCAGCAGCCAGAGGCATGCCACATGTACTTACCACGTGTGTGTGTGTGTGTGTGTGTGTGTGTAGGTATTTGTATGTGGGTGTGACAGACTGTACGGTGTGTGTAACGGGTGTAACGGCTCTAACGGTGTGAGGGTCTGTGTATGTCTATGAGTATTCCACTTGTTATTCCCCATTTGCAGTGAATGCTTAATCTACCCATAAACACATGACTGAGTATTTATGAGTGTGCGCGTGAAAGTATGTGTGTGTGTGTGTGCGTTTGAGTGTGTCTGACTCGACAGGTGAGTGTTTGAGCTAAGCCGTTGTGATTCGCCTTTTTAAGCTACCTGTCTAGGCCCTTAGCAGCCGATAAGTTAGATGGTAGAAAAAGTCGATTCTTGCTTTTGTTGCAGCAACTTAAAGCCACTTGGGCACCTCATTTGTTGCGGCATACTTCATGTCAGCCATACACTCAGATTCAGATTCATATTCATGCGCTCATTCAATCTCTATCTCTCATTCATTCAGTTATTCATTTATTATGCAGCATGTTTATCATCAGGGAAAAACACACACAAACTTGATGCTCATCAAGTCAAATTACATTACACTGGTCAACAAGTTTTCAAAATTGCGCTCAAATATATTTAATAATTGATGAAATACATCTCTCATCTATCTCTCATTCCAACTCTCTTTCAAGTACTCTTTGTGCGTAATTTTCGCAGAATTTTCTACTCAAATAGATTGAAACTTTGATATGTTATACTAAATGAACTTATACAAAATTCTAGTTAAAATGTGCAAATCCTTGACTTAATTATATATTTTTAGGCTACAGTCGTGTGTTATCGACAGCTACATACCCTTTACAGTAGCTAAAAGTTTCTGTTGTGGATTCTTGCTTAGATTTTCTTTTCGATTTCTACCAAAAGGTCATCTTTATAGATAAAGGGGAACCCTACATCCCTAAACCGAAATACTCCAATGTCTAAAAACTATAACTCATCGCTGTGATGCAAAATAGAATTGTATAGACCAAGGAAACCAACTACACCCACTTCCGATCTTCATACAAACCCATTATGCCCATTCAACGCATTCGATTTCTCAATATCGAGTGAGTGCATAATATTCGTAGCATATCTTTTTGGGGTTCTATGCGAATGAAATATTTATAACTAATTAAAAATGCTTCGAGTGTTGTTGTGGCTGCAATTCCTGGTATCAGCTGGTATTAGAATTAGTACAAATATAAAAAGAGTGAGGTTAGGGTAGGATGAAAGGAATTATAACATATATTTGCATTATGTACATATAATTTTAAATCCACTCAATGCAAAATATGGGGAAAAAAAGGAAAAATTAAAATAGATTTTCATACAGCATTCATCAATAGGAAATGCGAAGGAAATGGCAAAATGGGGAAAACTGTGGGAAAATTGGGTACATGAAGAACTACCCTTAACGCATATATGCGTAATCTGTAAAAGGGCGCAAAGGGGGGTTACAGTGAATAGAGCTGGAGGGAGGGCAGGGGGTGTGACGAAAACAGCTCAAGTGCAGAATGAAATCCGATTATAGACTACGGAATTGTAAAAAGGGACATAAATACAGCAACTGCGTGTATTTCGCTCTCTATACTCTATATACATCTCTATACTCTCTATACTACAATACGTTACTTCTTCATCTGCTTCCATTTTATTCATATTTGACAATTTTAGAATTTATTATAGACTCACGCATGTACACACACACAAACACATACACAAACAGAGAGATAAACACATATATGCATGTAGATAACTAGATATGTTTGCTTCGGGACAACCTCTGAGGCATGTTAGGCAGCTTCTACGCTACCTCCTTCCACTACTTTGCACCCTGTAAAATAGGTCCTTATTTGGGAATTATAAGTTTGTGTACGTCAGCGTTTAAGCTGAACAGATAGTTCTGCTAAGTCATATATAGGAACCTTAACTTAGGAGCACTTTCTATGCAAAACCAAAATTCTCGGCAATTATGATCTGTACTCCAAGAAAAACCCTCAAAATGACTGATGATCATTAATTTTGGCAGCACCCTCTCTGAAAGGTCCGTCGGTTGTGTGCGACTGTTCAGCATCAAGAGGTTTTTCTGGGCCTGCTGCTAGCGTAATAAAAATGCACAGCATGGCGTTGCCAGTGTGACCAAGTAGCCGAAATCAGCTCCAGTTCGAATTCCACCAATTCTACCTCCGCCGCCCGGGCGTGGATAACCCTTGTGCCGCCCTGTTTCAAAAGCAGTGGGTGGGTGGGAGTCCTAAAGGAGGAAGTTTCGATTTTGAAGTGGCAAACGCAAGATAAAAGCAGCGGCTACAAATTTAATGCGCTTAACGATAAATTTTCATTAGGGACATGAAAAACGGCGGCATTTATACTCTATACATATTATAGTATACAATATATAGTATGAATTATAGGGTATATGCAGGTGCTAAGCGAATTTAGTGTTTATGATTTTAATGCGCTCGTAAAATGCAAGGCAGGTCACAGCTTAAGCTGTTTCAATAAAATGAGAGTGATATGGAGGAGGGGGGGTGAAAGTAAAAGAAAGGAATGTGGTTAGTGGAATAGAGGGGAGGGGGATGGGGGTTGACTTTCACATTGTTTTTGTCACTGAATAGGTCAAAGAGATTTAGTTATATTGCGTGCCAAGCCGCGGGCTTACCTGAACGCGCCAATAAAAACAATAGAAGCTAGAACACTTTAACAGCACCGCACGCTGTTAAACGCGCTGTCTGCTAAGCCCACAGTCTGTTAAGCCCACAGTCTGTTATATCCGAAGTCTGTTAAACGCACTGTTAGGCTTTCCTGCACTCGCTCCGTCTTTGTAGCATCCGCACTTCAAGTCTCTGTTAAAGTGTCGCTTTAACTACCGCTGTTAACTTAACAGCCGCTCTGTTAGCTGCACACTGTAACTGTTATAGCAAATGTAACCGTAACTGGCGATACGCAAAAAAGGGGGACAGTTGCACGCTGGCACGTGAGATTGATTAAGAGTCTGATTTATTGTGTGTGTGTTTTATTTTTGTTCGTTGTCCCTTGTCTCTTTCTTTCTCTCTTGCTGTCTCTGTTGCGCTAACTCAATGTCGACCAGCAACAACAACAAGCACAACAACAACAACAACAACAACGACCACAACAATGGTAAAACAGGACGCCTAGAGCTTAATAGGCTTTTGATAATAACCGCTACTTGGTTGCGCGTTGCCAACTCACTGAGAGAATTGTTTTGTGCGTTCGTGCGTTGGTACGTCGGTGCGTTGGTGCGTCGGTGCGTTGCTGCTGCTTTGAGCGTGTAGCGCGCGCGTTGCGTACAAGTTGATAACTGTTTCGTCTGCGAGTCAGCAAATTGCTTTTATAAAGCCGCCAATACTTGTTCTAGGCTAGCTATCATTCAAAACACAACATGTTGCCAGTGCCACATGCAACGTCAACAATGCTTCCAGTGGGCCACAAATCAGGAGCAACAGCTTCCATTCGACGTTTGTAAAGCGGGGCAATGGTTCGACAAACGGTTAAGGGCTTTCGGTTAAGTCTGTTTGCAAACCAAACGCCTGGCTGCTCTGCTCTTAGTGTAGTCTGGTTACAAACCAAAAGCTTCTCAACTCGAAACAGTTGTATGACTGACAGATTTAGTCTGGTTTAACACCCACAGCTTTCAGTTGCCCCTTAGCCAGTGGAACGCGTGTGTGTGTTGCCTGGAACATGTTCGTGTTTGATCTGCCGCGTTGCCAATTGCATTGTTGTCATTGTTGCCAACGTTGTCACGTTGGAGTCTGACAGTTCAATTTTAGGCACCTTGCTCTGCTATGCACATTGTCCTACCTACTGCTATACTATGGCTATGGCCATTGGGGCCTGGGCCTGGGCCACAAAACTCTGTCTGGGATTTCTGGGAAATTGGCAGGCTATTATCATCCAGCCGCTTGCACTGCACATTTCCAATTAAAGCTGAATTTGAGCGCTGCTGTTGCTGTTGCGTCCATTGATTGTGATTTAAACACTGGAGCGTCGTTTAATTAGAGATTAAATCTAATTAATAACGGGCATTTACGGACAGGAAAACATTTACAATTTGAAGAGCTCTCAAAATTTGAACACGATTATTTACACACAGTGTGTAGATAATATTTATGTTGATTATATTTCGGCTGATCGATATATTTATCGATATTTCACTTTGCTTCAATTCTTTTATAGTGATTTTAAATTCACTAAAATTGTATCGATATGCACAAGTTATCAACTGCGATAACAATAATCAATCGTTATTTTTAAATTCGCTTTAATTTTATTTATCGATATACACAAGCTATCAACTTCGTCTGTAGTTCACATGCATGTGGCAAGCTTTAAGCAAATCAACAAGAAAAACATAAGAGTAAATGTAATTAAAGCGACTGGCATTGATAAACCTAAAAAGACCCTAGGGCAGACGTGCAGTGCAGCCTTAAGGCGTGGCATAGCAACGCTGCTGCCCACCCAATATCAGAACCATTCCCCGCCCAGGCATTGCTAAGCAGTTGGCATGCTGACATGTGTGTGTCTTGGCTAAGAGTGGGGGATAGACACAGACAGACCAATAGACAGACAGACAGTCAGACAGACACACAGACAGACAGACAGACAGACAGACCGACCACAATCGAATGCCAATGTTTGGCTTGATAGGCTTACAATTACGAGTCGAGCTATGGCCACTCAAGCAAAGTGGACAACATGCTACGGTTATGCTTACGGTTACGTTTACGGTTACGGTTTGACTCTTAACTCTCGACGGTCGACTCCAACTACCGGTTATGTTCAGGTTTCTGTTTACCGGTAAGAGGCTTGGCTGTCGCTCAACTTTCTGTCAGCAGCTGTCAAGATTGCAGTAGTTGAAATCTCTGACTGAATTTCATTTTAATTTTGTGGCTCTGCTGTCAAATATTGACAGACAAATGTTAATTAACAGACAAGTGTGAGAGTGATAGCAACAGTTCTCGAGCATTCGAGTGCTCAAGCGGGTGAGTGCAGGTGACTTTAGCCTAGATACAAGAGCGAAACGGGCAACAACTGAACAATGAATGGGATAGAGAAAGAGAGAGAGAGAGAGAGAGATAGAGAGTGAATGGAGCGGAACTGTTGGCGCTGCAAGGGGAAGCGGGCAGGCAGTATCATACATCAAGGAAACGGTAACAAAACAAAGTGTTTACTAAGGACCGAGAATTGAGATTTGCTTGTTGCTTATTTGCCATGGCTGGGCCAGAATTGCCACTGGTACGCACACTCGAGTGGAGACACTCATGAATACACTCATTTCAATCTACGAGGCATTCAATTTTTAAAGTGTTTGACAACATTTTGCACTTTGCATTCACAATAAGACAAAACGCACACACGAGAGAGAGAGAGAGAAAGAGAGAGGGAGAGAGGGAGAGTGTGAAAGAGAGAGATAGATAGAGAAAGGGTGAGCGGGTGAATGTAACGACTGGACAGACATGGCTGTTGTTCCTTTGGCAGCCATTGAACTTGTCTCCCTCCCCCCCCTCCTCACACACACACACACACACGCACGCATGCATGGTGAAACACATGCACAAGTTTCGACATGTCCAAGTTTTTCATTAACCTGACTCGACCAGATACGCACCATGTGAGTGTATGAGTGACGTGTTGTGGATAGGGATAGGGGAATTTGCTATGGGTAGGGGCTGTAAGGGGTAACGGTAAGGGTTTTCTGCCTGCCAGCTGTCTGTGTGAAGTGTGTTAACTTGTTTTTCCGCCACCCCATACCCCATTTCCATGATTTGACCTTTTTTTCTGCACTCACCTCACCCACACCCCATCCTTCCCCACCCACTCAGTGGCTGTCCTTATCTCACTCTTGCTCTTTGTCTTTCGCTCTTCTTCCGCTGTCCGATTGCTCTCATCATATTGTATGGATTATAAAAGGGTATATAGTAAATATAGGGTATATATTTCCGTTTGTTTTGAAATCTGTATACATATAGGAAATTCATTCATTTTTTTTTTTAAATTCTATATTTTCCTTTATATTTTTCATTCCAATTTTTATAAATTATTCTTTATATATTTTGTATTATTTTGTATATTCATTCACTTCTTTTTATTTAAACTTTTGTGGCACATTGCAGGGTATTTACTAGTCGACTATCATCATACATTTGCACACTCTTATTGACTTTGTTTTGTTTTTGAGTATTTCGTTTTTCGTTTGGTTTTTAATGATTCTTTTGCGATTTCAACGAGTCAATGGCAGCATTGAAGCATGCACTGCACAAATGGGAGGGGGAAAGAAGCGAGAGAGAGAGAGAGAGAGAGTTCAACAGAAAGAGCAACAGCGAGTGGGAGAGCGGGCAATGGGTCAACGAGTGAACAGGCAAACAAGTGAAGGGGTAAGCGGGTAAAGGGGTAAACGGTTAAGCGAGTGAGTGGGAGAGCGAAGCAGGGACCCAAAACCGAACACGTATTTTATTATCATTCTTGTGGTAGTTTCTGTGTGTTTCTGTTTGTGTGCTTGTGCGTAGGGCCATGAAAACTTTTTTTTTGACATTTTTGATGCCTTCTGCCCAATACTTATTTCAATTTGCCTTTTTTTAACTGCTCTGAATGACTCTTTGAACCGTTTGCCTCTGACATTTAACCCTGAACTGAAAACCGTTGAAGAGCTGAAGAGCTGATGAGATGCGATGCGATGTGATGTGATGAAATGCGAACCGAAGCGGTGTGAGGCAAATGAGTGGAAGATTAAGGAGTAAAGAGTGAAGAGTGAAGAGTGAAGAGTGAGAGAGAGAAAGAGAGAGCTAAAGCTGTAAAGCACATAAAAACTGTAAAAACTTCAATCGTTTACAGTTACACTAAATGTGCTTGTTGACAAATGCCGAATGTTGTTCTAATTTGTTGTTGTTGTATATTTTATTGCAGTTGTTGTAATTTTGAAGTTTTAATTTTGTTGTTGTTGTTGTTGTTTGTGGGCTAAATTTCAAGGTCAGTGCGTAGCAAAGAGTTTGCTTAATTCTCACAAAACACACAAACTATCTCAATCTCTCTGGCTTTCTCTGTCTCTCTTTCTCTCTATATGTCTCCCTCTCTCTCTTTTTTTCTCTTTCTTTCACTCTCTCTCTCTTTCTCTCACTCTCTCTTTCTCTTTCTCTCTCTCTGTGTATGTTGCAAAAAGCTAAAAGCAAAACTTTTTAAATTAAATGCCAATTGCAATATGCAAGCTGCTAAAAAGTATGTAAACCAACACAAACACAGAGAGAGAGAGAGAGAGAGAGAGAGAGAGAGAAAGAGAAAGAGAGAAATATAAAGATAAAATACACTCATATTCACACACACGCAGACAGATAGAGCAGCAGACGTAGTGACAGGGGAGACAAGAGCATAAAGCGAAATCCATGGCAACCAAAAACTATCAAAAATATGCTTTATCACAGAGCTGAAATGGTTGAATGAGGAGCGGGGGAAAGGAGAAGGAACACTGGAGAAAAGAGCGGAGAGAGCATAGCGGGTTAAAGAGTGAGTGCTCAAGGCAGACAGATTTAGTTAGAGAGGGAGAGGGAGAGAGAGAGAGAGAGAGAGAGACAGCAATAACTACACAGCCAATGAAGGGGAGAAGAAGAATAGAGCAGCAGCGCTGGAGTGAGTGAATGTGAGTGTGTATGAGTGTCGTATGAGTGTGAGTGCGAGTGCGAGTATGAGTGTGAGTTTTAATCTGAATCTAAGTGCATGTATATGCGAAATAGAGTTAGTCTCAGGTAAGCAGCAAATTTGCGCTTGACATAATTCCTTAATTACCAAAGTTGTCAGTTGCATATTCGCAAGGTTACTATCTCCCTCTCTCTCTCTCGCTCTCTGCCACTCGAATGGGTTATGCATGCCACTGTTGCTGCTGCAGTTGCCATTGTCATTGCCATGCTACATTTTGTAGAGTTGCCAACACAAAAAATGTTTGACAATTCATAGAAATTTATAGATTTATTTAAGCTGCTTCAATTTGGATCCTGAGCTATATAAGGTCAAATTAAAAGCAATTCAATTTGTTCAAATGTTAAAACCTTAATTTAAACTTAATTTAAATATAATATTGTTTGTTTATTGAGGTTTCTGTGTACTAATAAGCCTTTTATAATTAATAGATTATTTGCAGTAATTGAATTAAATTCATAGGGTGTCTTGCATTCAGTCAACTGTTTAGTTCATTCAGCAAGGGCTTCATTCCATATATTATAATATAGTATAGTGTATTTTTCAAATATTTTTGAAAATAAAATTCATGTGTCAATTATTTGTTGTTTATTTCATTGTTTGCATATTGCATTTTAATCACAAAATTTGATTTCTACCATTGTCATAAATTTAATTAAATATATTCTGCAATTTTTCTCTTTTTTTCATTGTGTTTTGTTTAAGCCCGCTTTTTATTTCAATGTGAATTGCAATTGCAACTTTTATTTAAAAGGCAATCACAAAAATATTGCATTTTCTGCGTTATGCCATTTATTGCGACTCCTGGGAAAGCACAAAGGCCAATGACAACAACAACAACAACAACAACAACAACAACAACAACAACAACAACAGCAGCAGCAACAACAACAACAACAACAACCAGGGTCGGATCAACGC
>JBANCZ010004372.1:0-10398 GCA_037040025.1 Sphaerogastrella javana | reverse complement strand
AGCAACAGCAACATCAGCTTCGGCGTCATTGTCCATTCATTCTGCCTAGGCCCATTTATAATGCATGAGTCCTTCACTTGAGTCCTTCGGCGGAGTCCTGCGGTTGCGTGCCCTTTGGCCCACTGCTGCAGGGATTCAGTTTCCAGTTTCGACTTTGCTTCTCCTACTGCTGCTAATTCTTCTTTTGGAGCTGCTGCTGCTGCTGTATTTCAACCTTTGCCCCTTTCACTGCCATTTGCTATGATTCGCCATAATTCAACTTTTGCCATCGACAAGTTCAATGCATAACAAAAAAAAAAACGTAATACAAAAAATCAAAATAAATAATATAAAATTGAAAAAAAAAAAAAATATAATAACGAAGCGTTTCATCATTTTAACAGCGCGCAACTTCCCCCGCCCTTTTCCAACGCTTCTCTGTCCTGACCACATACTAACTAAATTGCCAAAGGTGCAACTTCAGTAGCTGTTGTTGTTGTTGTTGTTGCTTCTGTTGTTGTTGTTGTTGTTGTTGCTGCTGTTGTTGTTGTTGTTGTTGTTGCTCCTGTTGTTGCTGCTGTTGCTGTTTCTGTTGCTGGTGTTGCTGCTGTTGTTGCCGTTGTCGTTGTTTTCGTTGATGTTGTTGCTGTTGTTTTAGTTGTTTTGGATGCTTTTCCATTTCCAGATTGAACACGCCTCTTGGTGCCAAACAGGCCCACAACATGTTCCCACAATCATATTTTGTTTATGTTTTGTTTTTGAATAGAATTGGCTAAAAATATTGTTGCTCTTGATGTTGCTGTTGCTGTTCATGTTGTTGCCGTTAATGTTGCTGCTTGATTTTGTTGCTGTTGTAGTCGTTGCTGTTGCTTTTCTCGGTGTTGCAGTTGTTGCTGGTGTTGCTATTGATATTGCTGTTGCTGTTGTTGCTGCCGTTTTTGTCGATGTTGCTGTTGCTGTTGCTAGCGCTGTTGATGTTGTCGTAGCTCTTGATGTTGCTATTGATGTTGCTGTTGCTGTTGTTGCTGTTGCTATTGTAGTTGTTGTTGTTCTTGTTAGTGCTGTTGTTGCTTTTGCAGTTGTTAAAGTTGTTGCTGTTACTGTTACTGTTGCTGCTGTTGCTTTTGTTGTGAAGTTCGTCCATTTTTTATTGGTTGTTGTCGTGGCAAAAGGTACGCAAAAGTTGCTACTGGTATTTTCCAAACGCAGGGCAGTGGTAAACCCTACGCCTCCCGCTCTCAATCACACATCCCACTCTCTCTCTCTCTCTCTCTCTCCCTCTCTCTTTCTGTCTCTCTATCTATCTCACTCATTCTATCTATCCCTGTATTTGCCCCACTGTGCCTTGTCTAACGGCATCTGTGGGTATCAGTGCACAGGATTTATGTGTTTATATTGCGAGTTTGAAGTTAGTTTGGCAGTACGCGGAATTCTAGGGCAGTTCTTTTAGATATTGTTGTTGTTGTTGTTGTTGTTGCTGTCGATGGCAGGACAAAAAGTGGGCAAAACAGCGTCAAGTTTCTGGGCGGTATGAGGCATGCGGTTGTACAACTGTCGACTCTGCCGCATAAATTGCAACCATGTTTATGTATCACATTCCAAAAAAAAAAAAAACCGAATCGAAAATCGAGAAAAAGAAACCCATACAAAAAAAGAAGAAGAAGAAAGAAAGAGTATTTGCAAAACATACAAAAGCATGGTAGGCAAGCAAGAACTCTGAAAACAAGTTGGCAGCTTTGACCACACAGCGGGCTCTTATTGATAGCAGGGCAGGAACAGAGGAAGTTGCAACACCGTGTGGAAGCTACATCGATCACATTGTCAGCATGGTCACCGGGCGCTGCACCGATGATAAACCGATGATGAGGCGGGTGGAAGGGGTGTGAGGAATGAAGGTCAACACATTGATTCAATTGGACAAATGAGACCAGATTTACCATTCAATAGGGAACTCTAGATCATTTATAGCCTCTTCACACACAAATTCTTAATTGAATTATCAATTTCAATGGAAATTGGAAATTTTGATTGAAAATATATTATTTTAATGTGGAAAAGCATCAATGTTTATTGAACTTAAATCATTTTTAGACATATGGATGAATGTTAAAGAGTTAAATTTCATCTCTGATTATTTTCTTCTCATCTCTCTGATTTCAGTCTATTGGAATATGACATGAATATTATTAAAATCGAGTTCAAGTACCACGTATTAGTGCTTAAGGTAGATATAATATATCAGGGGATATTTATACCATAAGATTTAGACAAGTTTTGGCATTTGTATGATTGACATCAATCGCATTTTTCATAATTAGATGATGGATTCAAAAAATCTTAGGTAACGCAGCCCATTAAAAAATTCGAGAAAAATTTTTTTTAGATGAAGTGATAAGAACAAGAACAACAGTATATATATAACTTATATAAAGGGTTTCCTTGCCACTTCGGTAGATATTGTTCCATGAATAGGGAATGGTCTTATAGAAGCGGTCATGGTTTCCATTCGTATGTTATTGCTTCACATTATAACCGTCATACTTTAATTTGATAATACAATAAATATCCGATCACTTATTTTACGAAAATGTAATTTTTCAATTTGAATATTGCACTACCCTATATCTTTTCAATTTCCTTGCCTATATGTTGTAATTCGAAGTGAAAATATGATATATGTATGTAGAGTAAGTCCCCCCAAAATTTTGCCATTGCGCGCTTATTTGCGATATGTAAAACATTTTCCGTATTACACCTAAAGGCATAGGGAATAAAAAAATGCAAATTGCTTTTTAGCAGCTGTAAAAAAATGAAGAGAAAATAAACGAAAATGGAAGGGCGAAAAAGTGGAACTAAATCAAAATATTGGCAATACAAACAATCAACACAAGGAGCGCAATATGCGATCAGGTATACTAGTACGATATACATATATGTATTTGCATACATATGCATTTAAAAATGTATGTATACACACACCAACACACACACACACAGACACACACACATTCTACACATGTGTGTGTTTTATCGAACAAGCATTTATGCATTTGAAAAATTGCGTTGAGAAATTTTTAGCATATTGCCTCACCTGCAGCCCAGCACCGGCTTATTCTTATTTTTTATACTAAAAAATAAGCACATGGCACATAAATCTTATAGCTACCCTTACCGCTGCAGTTCATGAATCACACACACACTGAGACACTTGGTAAGTGCTACACCTTGTCGAGACGAGGTGCTAATGTTGGTGTTATAGCCGCCTGAAGTCGCTGTCTGCCTTCGAGATGCGAGCTGCGAGCTCCGAGATCCGACCTCCGGGCTTCGCCCAGCACCCTGTATGCTGTTCAATTTCAAATGTAATTTCAGTCACTTCACAGCTTCCGCCTACCCCTACACATAAACACACACATGCACATATATACATACAGTCACATATATAGAATCATTAAGCCCCAACGGGTGCTGCTATCGCACACTCCATTTTATTGGCGAACGCGTGTGTTTGGCTAAAACGATTTATGCACTTCACTTGCCTTCACTCCACTACCAATGTATGTGTGTGTATTGGTATGTTGGTGTGTTAGTGTGTGTGTGTGTTGGTGTGTGTTTGGGGGGTGTATTTGGAGGGGGGTGTGTTCATCCTGTATGGGTAATCGTGCAACAAGCACTTGTGATTGCAATGTAAGCCATCATCAGCTCTCACATTTCAGAATTCAGATTTGCGATTATAAATCTTGTTGTTGCATTTGCACACACACACACACACACACACAAATACGCTAAAACACACAACAATAGCAACAATTTTATGCAAATTGAAATTAAAGCAAAATCATTTTTGAATGCAAAATTTTGCATAAGTTTAAAATGATGAAATAAACCTAAAATAAAAAAATATGGGAGAAAAAGTTTGTATTTTATTGTAGAAAGAAAGGCAACCCTTATTTTAGTATTTTCGCTACAGTATGGTAATTTAGTGGCAGTACAGAGTATTCGCTGCTGTATGGTATTTTCGATAATCGACTTTCATAATTGATTTCGATAATCGCTAACAGATATCGGTTTTAAACACATACTCTAATTGCTTATGCATATTGAAATTAAAGCAAAATTACAGATAGTTTAACATCATGAAAACGAAAAAAAAAAATATGGGTGAAAGGTCTCTATTTTACTGTAGACAAAAAAGCAACAGCAGAGAGCCGACTTTTAGTATTTTCGCTATAGTATGGTATTTTTTGTGGCAGTATAGTGTATTGTTGATATTTGGTATTTTCGTTAATCATCTTTGATAATTGTTATCGATAGTCGGTGTTCGATGTCGCTTTTAAACACATGGTCTGATTGCTAATGTAATTCTATCGAATATCAGCTTTAGGGACAGTGAGCGGCATGTGTTTATCGATAAGTTTATATGGTTCGCGCGATAGACAAACACAAATGTGAGGTATAGTCAAGGTACTTGCAAACTGAACGCGGTTTAGGCTTTCATAATAGCGCGTCCAATTATCGATTGGTCGCAGTGACCATCAATCGATAAAGTTCGTGCTTAGGATGCTACCACGGCAGTCAAATTACTTGGTTGCATTGCTGCCACGATGCAACGGTGCAACGTTGCACGATGTGCGGTGCAATGTGCCCCATTAAGTGTTGCAGTTGCAATTGATGGCAACACGTTGAATCATAGGCCCTACAAGTGATCGACTAGAAGTTACCCATGCATACTTGTGCCTATTTTAAAGTAGTATAAGCCGGATATTCAATGAAGTTAGGGTCCAGGAGTTACTAAGTTCAGTTTCCGACCTATAGTCTGTTATCAATTAATATAGGGTATGTGGCTTGTGCATGCCAGAGATTTAAGCCAAGTCCTAACCAAATGCCTCAAGTGTTAACGCGACCGAAAAAGGCCAAAATGTGTTGAGGCTTGCGACACAAGTGACTGAGGCGCTTGGTCGACTTCAAGGTCTGCGCTGCCGTCATTAAGATCTCGAGATCATCAGCGTACGCGCTCGCATCCGAAGTCCATAACGAATGAACAAATGAATGTTTAACGAGTGCTACAAATGACAATCCAGTCAATTCAATAGTCACTCAGTCACTCAGTCAGTCAGTCAGTCAGTCAGTGAGTCAGTTAAATAGTAAGCCAGTGAGGCAGTAAGTCAAAGAGATGCAACCGAAAAGTGCATGAAAATTGGAAGTTATTTAATAGGCGCCCTCTGACTCCAACTCCAACTCCAACTATAACTTCGACTTTGACTACAGCTTTTACTGTGACTGAGGCAATTGCAACACCATTGCATCGTTGTTGAGCCCATCCAATAATCAGAGCCACTATCATCGTTTGTTGCATGTTTGTTAAATGTGTTTCTGTTTTTGTTTAGCTGTTTATGGGTTGTTTTCAGCTTTTACCAATGCATACCACTTCGTTATGGCCTGAACTAATTGTCGGCACTTTGTTAGCCCAGTTTGAAAACAGTTTGTTTGGCCGATTAAATCAACAAGCAACAATGAGGCATCAAATTGAACAGATCTCATTGAGAAAGTACTATATGCACTACTCAATTATGCTTCGTTTGCGTTTCTATGATGAGCTTTCATTTCCCTTACCCTTTCCCCATCCAACTCGTACGTGTTAATTATCTAGTGCACTCATTTAAAAAATGCGTGCACCGTATAATGCATTTGGGCAACAGGTGTGTAATGAGCGGACGGGGGCGTGCTAAGCCCCCAAAAGTTACATATGTACGTATATTTCATTGAGATCAAAAGCTAAGTCCAAGACCTGGACATCAAGCTGTGTTTCTTTCTTTCTGTCTGTATGAATACCTCGATCTCTTCAGTTATCCGATCTATGGACATGCAATAAAGGGAACCGTTTTGACTCCTGGTGTGCTACCCATAAAAGATTAATGCGGATCTTATTAAAACTGTGGAAATGATTGAGTTTTTTAATCGATTGTACATATTTAGTTAAAGTATGATTGCAAATGGTTTCTGTTGCAATCGATGCTTGAGCTCAATGATAGATTTATGCATTATAAATATTATTTCTTCATTACAATGTGCTTGTATTATTCGACTTTGATCGATATCTTAAAGGGATTAAATATAAAGTTTTGGAATAAAAGTAGTATAGTTTGTTAAAGTATTTTTTAGATCTACAGACTAGATCATCATATGAGCTTTAAGTTGATTTGAAGCTACCAAAACTCTTTGCTCTGAACACTACGTATAACAGGGATAATTTTAATGAGCAGAGATAATTCAGTAAGATATACGTACTGGCTTTTGGGATCTTTGTGACTTTTAAAGATATTTTATACTTTTTGGTAGAAGAGCGCTATTTTTTCAGACAATTTTTCAGAAAATTTTTTGCTATTTCAGTTTGGTATTTTTTTTTTTTTTTTGGTTTTCTTTTTCTTTGGCACTGTATCATTTTTTCTGGATTTCTACAGTAAAATAGAGAAAGAGGGATAGAGAGGGACAGAGAGAGATGGATAGAGAGAGAGAGAGAGAGAAAGAGGGAGGGAGGGAGTGAGTAAAAAAGTTTCTTTGGCAAAGTTTATGTGCCACTTGCAAAGATTTACTGGCTAAACTTTTGCATTTTACATACATAGAACAGACCATAGATATATACATAAGTATGGGCATAAGTATAAGCGCGATTATGTATGTGTGTGTGTGTGAGTATGTAAATGTGTATAAGTGAGTGTTTCTGGTATTTTTGTATTTTGGCTGCTTTGCTGACATGAAATTTAAGTTGCAAGAACTCTGCACATTGCTGTCACATAAGGTGCAAAACGAAGTTGAAGCTCAAGCTGAAAAACTTTTGCAGACAATTCAAATCATGCGTGTCCTGTTTCGGCAACACAAACACCCACACACGCAGAATACCAGGACACCAACCAGGACACAAGCAGTGCTACCTTCTGAATAATGCATATGCGTCAAGTCCTTAACAGACAGGGCTCTTCTCTGCTTTGCTTTGCTTTGGTTTGCTTTGGTCGACTCTGCTCTGCTCAGCCTTCAGTGCAAAGCTGATGAGCTATAGAACTGTACTACAGCTTAAGAGTTGGAGTGTTCCAGAGTTGGTAGAATTGCCAGAGTTGCTTGAGGTGAAGTGTTGCAGAGTTGCTGAGTTGAGGAGTTGGATGAGCACTGATTTGGACACTTGATTGGGCAGGCGAGAAACAAACTGTGGGACATACACAGATGAATAGTTCAACAGTGGTTGCAAATAGCAAAAGTTGGTCAAATAAAACCAATTGAAGGGCTTTCAATTGCATAAATATGATGTATGTGCTTCGGGCTTCCATACAACAAATCACTTAAGTACGGATCCAAGATTTTAAATGGTTAATATTAATACAAGGTTGCCAAAAAGCGAACCTTTCAAAAAATATTTGTTATAGTTTTAATTGATCTACCGTATAGAACATCTACATTATAGTATATATAAATTCTCAAAGTTTCTTCTATATTTATTATTAAAAAATCTGAAAGATTTTAAATTATCAACTTTAAATAAATTTGCTTAAAGCAAATAAATTGATGTTTTTAGTTGACTAAAATTAAAGTAAATTTTTCCATAGGCTTAAACATTTAAAACATAACTTTTAAAAACTTTTAATTGATAGACAAAGCTTTTAAAAAATGGCCTTATAGTTGAGGCAATCGTTCTAGTCAAGAGTATAGATGCAGTACGCATTTGCAGAATAATATTTATAAATTGTTTTTTTGTGCTTTTTAAAGCACAGACTTTGAAATGTTATTCATAAAAATTTAATGTTTATTGAATTGGCATATTTAAAATCTGTTATGCAAAAGCGCTTTAAGCTGTGGCCATAAATCAAGGTATAAGTTAAAACTATGCAAAATATGTTGCCATTGCAGTTACCATAATATTTTCCCATGTAAATTGTAAATTGAGAAATCCAAAAAAAAAAACTAAAAAAAAAAAAAACTTAAAAAAAAATATTGGAATAAACTAAAAAAGCTGGCAACGAATGCAAAAACATTTTTGTCAACTGCAAAAGCGAAGGCGACAAACAAACAACGAACAAACTTTTACTACAGTTGGCTACCGAAAGCAACAGCAACAAGAGCAACAACACCAACAACTTCACAAAATGGAAGAGCAAAAAGTTCATTTACGTAAATGTACGTTTTTTCCTTTTTTTTTTTTTGCTTTTTTTTATTTTTGGCAACGCTTTGGTATTGTGAGAAATTAATCAGCAAATGGATTCCCAATTTCCCCATTAACACTCCTAAACTCCCTGTTGCGGCATCTTCAACTTGTACCACCCACCCTCACCCATCCAACCTCTTTCACATACACTCTTTCACTTTATCTCTTTCTATCTCTCTCTCTCTCTGTCTCTCTCTCTCTCTCTCTCTCTCTATCTCTCTCTCTCTCTCTCTCTTTCTTTGTATACATCTCAGGGGAGAGATCGGAGTGACAAGGCCCCCGTCAACAATTTGCACTTCCCAGTGGGGCAGCAATCCAGCTCAACCCCCAGTTGCAAGCTTTTGTCTATAGTGTGTATAACTAGTGACGATGTTTTATACTTTTCATACTCTCTACTCTACGAATAGTTAGAGTATAATGAATTCGTTCAACTGCATGTACCAGAATGATGCCTGACAGTACAGTAGAGTATGTGTATTCATAAACACCTATATCATTCTACCAAATAATCTGGACTGTTTCTGTTCGAAATTATAGATCTCCCGATCTATTAGATCTATTAGCTTGAAATATGGCATAAACCTAGATATATGCCATATGTAGATCAAGATGATTTCAATTTATTAAAAGCCCTTGTAGAAAAATCGATTATCGATAGAACAACACACTTTAATGTGAAATTATGTGCAACCGTAAAACTTGTTGTATTGCTTCACAACAGTTAGGCACCACTCCGACTGAACCGCTTCGATTTTTTATGTATGTTTGTGTTTTTCTTTTTCTTTTTCGTGTTTGTGCCAGTAGCATTTGTAATGCAGTAAAGGGACTACGAGGCTAAAGCAATGACAGCTTGCAAATCTGCTTGTCGCATGGCATAGGTGCACTTTGAAAATCTATAATTAAGTAATAGCATCTTTAAAGAGTTGTCGTTGGCATGGGGCTCAAGTACTCAAGTGCTCGCTCTCAAGTACCTTAAAAAAAGCTGCAGTATGCTGTCCTTAAATGTTCGAAAAAGGTTCATTAGTTGACAGCAAACTAATAATCTTAGAAAATACAAAAAAATAGTTCAATATATAATTAAAATTACATACAAAGGTTGCTAAGAAATTGAGATCTTTTATGGTTATGACTTTACTTCTTTCATATATATATATAAATATGTAAACTTTGTACAAGGTCTACAACTGTTGATGCGATTCGACCGTTCAGATGATTTTTGTTATTTTTTTATCTTTGAGCCGTGCCGAAATCAGGAAACAGGTTGCATCAGTAGCTACATCTACCAACATCTTCCATCTTCATCTTCTGCTTCCATATTCAGCCTCGACTCGAACTCCATCCTCGGTTCCATCTCCTGCCCCATCGGATTGTCAGTTACAGCTACTTCAGCCTGCCGTTTGGCTACTGGATTTTCTTGTGATTTAGGCTTGTTTTTAACAGTTGTTCTTTTTTTTTTTAATGTCTTTTTTGTTTTTCATTTTGTTGGTGTTTCTTTGGTGTCTTACTTGGGTTCGGGTTAAAGTGTTTGCCTATTGGACATGAGCTATGGCTCTGGCTCCTTCTTCTTGTGCAGTATGTGTGATTGGGTGTTGGTTATTATGCAACAACATGTGGATCATGGCTGTAGGCGCCTTGCAACAAACTATTACATAATACTTTAAGTACTGCTTAGCGGTGCCAAAATACTTAGGGCCATGTTTTACGATCCATTAAGCCTGACAATAGTTATGCCACCTTTGTAATTGTAATTGTGATTAATGTGCAAACGAGACTCTTAAAATTATATACACTTATAAATATTTTGGACGTGAGCTCCTATTATAGCTATATACACTCACAAAGCTTTTGATTAAAAAAGGTATTTCCTAACTATATGATACTTTATTAATATATAGTAAGTAATATAGATGCTCTTAAAATTTTAATTATTTGATTGTTTTAATTTTCAGTGCCTTGTATTTGTAGAATTTAAATACATCCCTTCAATCACAGCATTTAAATAGGCGGACATATTTCAAATCAAATTCTACAAAAATTGTGAGCTCAACTACATAATCTGATATAGAATGTACTCTTGCAATTGAGGCATGTTGAGGCTACTCCAAGGTACCACAAGCCAATCACTTATGGTTCTTTATATATACATTCGATTCTCGATAATTCAAACTTTCGATAAATCAAACCTCTCACTAATTCGAAGCTAACACGAGTTCCCTACAAAACTTTAT
>JBANCZ010004371.1:0-10398 GCA_037040025.1 Sphaerogastrella javana | reverse complement strand
GGTGTTACTGTTACAGTCACTGGAGACCGTTACTTCAAAATGTTGACAGAGTTTTTCTACCCAGAATTACGTCGGAACAGAATCCCTTTCAAATCTGTGTGGTTTCAGCATGACGATGCTACACCTCACATAAGCCAGCATGTGATAATAGAATTGCAACGGAAATTCCACAATAAGCTGATTTCAAGAAACTCCTCATTCCGTTGGCCCCCCAGGTCTCCTGACCACACAGCACATATGTGCTAAATTTCATTATACACCTACTGCTTTCGGACATATATCAAAAATTTAATCACAATTACCGATGAATGATATTGATTATTGATATTAATTATTGAAATCGATAATCGATAAAACTATACAGCACCGAAAATAATATACTGAACCGAAAATACATATCACACCGGAAATACTATTCTGCTCCAAAAATACTATTCTGTCTCAAAATGACTTATCTGTTCTGAAAATACTATACTTCCCCAAAAAAGTAAACAAAGAGTCCCTACTGTCGGGCCAGTCCCTACTGTCGGATATTTTTTTATCGAACATCTATGCCGATCACCGATTAATAATATTGATTTTCGATAATCCTAAACAACACCAAAAAACTATATTGCCTATTGAACCATTGCAGACAGTCGCATTTAGAGATGGCGTATCCTATGCGGATGCTGCAAGAGGTTATACTCATCACAAAGAGCAAACGCAACATCAACAACTGCGCAACGATAGAAGCCGTAGTCGTCAAAGAAGGTCCAGTGAGGTAGTGCAACACACTGTAGCAGATGACAACAGTCCTGAATCCATCCTGTAGGCCTTAAATGAGAACTTTAATGCTCTTCGTCTGATCCAAGAGAAGCAGATGGAGTTAATCATGTTAATGTTAAAGCAGCAGCAACAACAGAAACAGCAGCAGGGGCAAATACTAAATCTGCTCACTGCTCTTCAAGCGCGCCAAGAATATAATTGATGCCGCTGCGCATCCTAGTGTGGAACGCCGATGACGTATCCAAAAAGCTGCCTGAAGTAGAATGCTTTGTATGGCGGCACAATATTGATATCGTACTCATGAACGAGACCCATTGTAAAGGATTGAACGCTCCCAAATTATATGGTATGGAGGCCTATGTCGCCAACGACCCGAGAGACGGCAACGCCAAAGGAGGAGCGGCAATCCTAAAAAAATACAACGTGGTTCACTTTCCACTAAAACCTGTGGCTACAGATAGGGTGCAACTTGCATCTGCAGCAATAAAAACGGAACTAGGCACCATCAACCCTGGAGCTATTTACTGCCCACCGAGATTGGTATGGACGTCGAATGATTATAAAGATATGCTGGAGCAATACCGATCAAAGTTCATTATCGCTGAAGATTGGAATGCATCCCACTGGCTATGGGGAGCGGGTAGAATGAACCAAAAGGAGACGCGTACTAGCAGATTTCGTTCTGAGCAATGAGGTGAACTCGTTAGCAACAGGAGGCCCTATAAGATATCCGTATGGCAGTAGAGGATCTCCAAGCTATATTGATTTTGCCCTAACACGTGGCATATTAGACATCTACCTTGGCATATGTTTGGTCGTTGAGCTCAGCTCCGATCACTTGCCATTAATCTTAACATAAGATACAACAGCACTTGCATACCCGAGAATGCAGCGGCTCATAACAAAGCAAACCAACCTGGAAATGTTCCAAGAAAGGCTGTCACACACGCTAAATGTCAACAACGAATTAAGCACTGCACAGGACGTTGAAGACGGTGTTGAAGTATTCACCCGACCAAGAGACCAAGAGATCTCATATCTCACTCTATAAATAGTCGCTAGATCTCAGCTAAATAATTATTATAAATTTAAGGATATAATGTAGTATAATCTTAAGATGTATATGAAATGTATAACGCTAACAAACAAGGTTAGATGGCGCGCCCAAAACTTTGGGCTGAATTAACAGAAACTAAGGTTATAAAGGGCATGAAGTACCTCGTATGTCTTGTTAAATAAAAAACAAAAAAACAAAAAAAAAATTTTTTAACTTTATTGATGGAATGCTTGTACAGTTTTATATAAAAGTTCATATTAAATAAAAATTTATGATTTTGGTTGATTACATTTTATTCCTTAAGGAATTTTACTAATATTTAATTAATTATCCTATAAAATTTTGTACAAATCACATAAACAGAAAACGCTAGACTATTAAAAAAGTTTATCTATTATATTTATAATATACTAAATAATTTATCCAAATCCTTTAATAAAAACATTTAAAATGCTGGCAGTTTAAAATAAGAATGATTTCTTAATAAATAAATTTTAATTATTTTTTTTAATTTTCATTACTTTTGAGGAATTCTGACTAGCGCCATCTTCATATTTTTAAGGCCTTTTAAAGTGCACTTAGTGTTTCGTAGTACATTTCGTAGTGGGGAACCATAATATAAAATCTCATATGTGACCATACCAGCAGCCGTTACTTAAACACTTTGGGCACCACCGCACCCCATTCATCCTGGCTTTACTCTAGTACTAACCTAATTTTGTTGATAGTCGGTTTTAACTGAATTCTTTCTTCGTTTTTTCGGGGTTTATTTTCTGCAACGTCAACTGTCTCAAAAAGTTTTTAATCATCGTCATCATCACCAGCCCACAAATTGCAAATTTTTTTGTACCTTCTTTTTTTTTGTTTTGGTACTTAAGACTTCCGTATATATTCAGGCATTGGTTTGTTTTAATATCTTATTTTTTTTCTTTTTGAAGTACCCTGTAATCAAGGGAATTGAACCAGAAAAGGGTATAATATGTTTGAATGCCTGTACTAATGAATCTATTATCCATTGTCACAGTTTGAAAAGGTATTCTTTTAACCTCATATGGTTAAATTATTTGTATTTATTATTCAACACTTACAACTCTATGATTGGAAAACATCTGTATGCATTAAGGATCTCATTTGGGTTATCTGCGTGGATACAGAGGTAATATATGAACACAGATTGTTTTAACGATGGATTTTGTGATGCTTTTTAAAATTTAAAAATTTTTATAGAACGAAATTAAGAATTTATTACTTTAATAAAGAATATATTTACAAGTTTGTATGAGATAATATAAAATTCTTCATATAACGATGAAGAATTGATCGCATGCAGTCATCGATATTGGCCGTAAATTGTGGCAGTTAATGGATTCTGATACGATTTAGATAATACTAACTAGATAGCTTCAAACACAGATTGATAGTCAGCATACAGAAATTTGTGAACTGTGTACACTGTACAGGGTATTCGCTCGGATATATCATCTTCTGATCTATTCTGATTCCGATCTCACTTCATTTTTGTTGTCAGTGCTGGCCTCGATTTTCGGTTGCTTGCAGATTTTTGTTTTGTTTCTGTTTTTCACCGCTGGCAAATTCAATGCAATTAAAAACAATTCATAATGCAATGTTGTTATTGTTGTTGTTATTGTTGTTGTTTTTGTTGTTGTTGCTGTTTAAGCCACACTTATTGTTGTTGGTAAATTTGTTACTGTATCTGGTGCTGGCCGCGTTTTCCATATGCAACGCCAAGAGTTTTTCCAGGCTGTAATTTGTCTCTCGTTTCGAGCCTGAGTGTTGGGGTTGGGCTTGAGGGCGGTGCACGGCGGGCGGGGCCCCGCCCACTTGAAAGTGTAACACTTTTAACTTGTGTTTATTTGTTTGTTTGAACAACAAATGATTTTTAATATTACATTTTACGGCCAACGGACTTTCGGTTTATGCATTTAATTAAAAGAAGACCCCAAAGCAAAAGCCAAAGACAAAGCGGACAGAAGACATACAGCCAGAGCTTGAGCCTGGGCTAAATGAAAATACAATGCAATAAAAACAAAATAAATAAATGGACAGACAGACAGACAGACAGACAGTCAGCTGGACAGACTGAGATATAGACATATGGACGGACAGACAGTCAGACGGTACGAGAGACAAACGAGTTGCTTAAAATATGCAAACAAGAAACGGAAAAACTTATTTTAGACGCCGCAGCAAAGCTCAGCACAAAAAGCGCAACAACAACAACAACAACAACAACAACAACAACAACAACAACAACAGCAGCGAAAAAGGGCTAAAACCAACAACAACAAAATGAGTCAACAGACAACAAAGTCAGAGACAAAATGTTGCCCTGGCTGCTTATGAAAATGGCGTCACGAACGGAAAAACTAAACACACACACACACATACAAACATCAGCACATACACATACACAGATCAGCACATACGCCGACTGCACTGTGGCTCCCACGCGTGCTTGGCGCTGCCCCAAAACGCTGCACAGTGGGCGGTAAACATTTCAAAGACAACAAAACTATACAAACAGACGAAGCTGAAAACGGAAAATAATTTAAAATATTATATAAATAATATATAAAATATAAAAATATATTTTAATCAACTGCAACCACACAGAGGAAGCATGTTAAGGTTGGCAAATATAATAATAAAATAATTCTCTTTTATATGCTACGCTTAGAACAAGTTTCATTCAATTTAAAGCTATTTAAAAAATCAATATCTTTTGACATGTCTTCTATCAAAAAAGTACCGATATTCGATATTCACGGTCTAGTGCATCATGAGTTCGTGCCACAGGGACAGACGGTCAAATAGGATTTTTACTTGACCCTACTTCGGACCTTGCGTGAAAGAATTCGGAAAAAGGTCCGGAATTGTGGGCAGACAACTCATAGACTTTACACGACGCATTGAGCTACCATTGTGAACAAATACAAGGTCAAAAACTGCATAAATATCATCGAACAAGCTCCGTATTCGCCAGATTTAACATACGTGTATTGCCTTTAATGGGGACTACTATGAAGGCGAGAAAATAGATTTGGATGATTAAATGGAAAATGTGTGTTTAATTATGTTTAATTATTTAATTAATCCTTAAACCTTCTTAACAGAAGGAAAATCTATTAAATTAAAATTTTAATTCACGATCTTTATTTGTTTCTTAATCGATCAAAATAAAACGCACTAGGAATGTGTTTAAAATATATTTTAAAATGAAAAATGTTGGTAACTGCTTAATTGAAATAAGCGTTATTTGTCTTACCAAATTTGAATACTTTAGTTCCTATAGTTTTCAATATACACGTGATCATAAGGATTACCAGAAATGGTCGTTGTGACATCGAGGTGTCCTTATGAGATTTCATTCTTTTATGGGGTCTGTCTCGACCTCTTCGGCCTGTTTATCACTTTAAATAGATCCTTATGTGATTTTAATCTTAGAAAAGGTCTTTGTAGTATGACATTAAATTAATTAACATTACCTTTAGACGAATAGAATAATTTTACATTTCAAACTATATATACGATATCAAATTTGTAAGTTGTCCTTAATAAAATTTCATCACGAATGCCGATCTTATAAATGCGACAATTGAAGCAGCTGTAATATAGCTGTAACATATTTTTGTTTTTTCGAACATACAAAAACACATGGAAATTGATACACATGTCTTGTTTAATTCTTGTAAAATGTAAAAACTTGTGCTTTGTTAGAAATATTCAACATAAATAAACATATTTTAATTTAATTTTTCTTTTTCTATATTATTTACATAAGAATTAGTAACTAAGTTTATAAACAAATTTAATTTTGCAGTGCTACCTTTAATGTAAAAGTATTGTCAAGTAATTCTTTGCAATTTGCAAATATTTATTTGAGTATAGTTTGACTAATTTTTATTGTTAGTACATCATTTCTCTACTCGGTATATATTTGGTCTGTTCAAAACTTTTTGGGTACATTATACAACTACGCCAAAAATTATTGTAGTACTTGCTCCGAGTCAGGAGCTGACAAGAATTACTTGACAAACTGTATAAAGATATGTGTATCAATTTCCACATGTGTTTTATTTGTGCGCAGTAGCAAAAAATATCGTATTTCCGTATTATTCTTTAATTTTTATTGTTCAATTAGAAGAGAAAGCCTCTTACTGCCATATGTAGTGTTTTGACACTGGCAGATCGATGGTAGTCGATTGGTACTTAATTAAGTCGATAGTATCGATGGTTTTGACCACTACTATTACGATAGTTTTGCAGCTCTATTTCCTATGCTTTTGTTGTTATATTTTGAAGAAATTGATAGTATAGAAGATTTGCTTCGAATCATCCAGTGTATTTATATGTTAGCTCTGAAATTTTGATTCGAATGGAAGCGTTTTTAGCCACCGTACCACAGTATTTTCAACCTGCTGTTAGTGCTGCTGTTGCATGTGGCTAAAGTCTTTCGCCGCAACAGCCCCCAAAAAACCCCATTCGATTGTGTCTTGTGTGTTGTGTGTCTTGTGCCCTGTGCTCTGGCAAATGGAAAGCATTAAAAAATTCTCTCACCATTGTTAAGAGCGCGTGGGAAGCATTTCAATGTTTTGTTTGTTGTTGTTGGAACAATTTTTGCCGCCGCTATTGTTGCACCCACTGTAGCGCATAGACTCTTTTTGCCTGTACCCTGAGGCCCAAGGTACGGGCCACTTGCTATCAGCTGTGACTATTTTAGTTAGAGTTCTTTTGTTTTTTGTTTTTTTTTTTTTGCCCAGAGCTTTGATGGGTTTGTTTGGGTTTTGCTTTTGACCAATTGCAACTGGAAAATTATTAATACATAATTCATGTTTAATTGCCTGTTGCTTTTTTAATTATGCTTCTGCAAAGTTGGCAACATGTAGAAACTTCGGTCCGGGAAATGTCTGCCAAAGTTGATGGAAACTTTCGCTGATTGAGTTGCATTTAGTTTTGGGCGATCAATGTGCCCTGACAGACATTTCAATTAGCTCAAATTGTGGGAGGTTGTTTGGGCTCTGGTTCGATTGATTGGCTTTGCGCCAGCCTTCTTTTCTACCTATACAATCTACAAACCTACACATACCATATGCACATATGTATGGTAGTACATAGAGGATGTATATAGAGGGTGTTTGTATATGTATAGATTGGGTGCTACGTCTAACTGACAGTTGAGCTGTGCAGTCGTCGTCAGTTACAAACATTTTGCGCCCTGCGGGATAAATGAAAATTAGATGAGCAGTTGACGAATCGAACTCTCAAAGTTCGTACGTTGTGCGCTGAAATGCACAAGGCGCCTTGAAGCAGATAAAATAGGGTTGAGAGGTCGAATAGTGCCTGGAGGTTGGTTAGGCGTTGTCAGGTCGTTACTTATGAGGACGTGTTAGAGGGTTGTACAACAAACTTTGAAAATCCGAACATTCCTTTAAAATGATGAATTCCTACTGATTATAATTAAAATAACATAAACTGAAATATCTTGTGACAGTAGTACGATTCATAATGTTTTTGAAAATACTAGTTAATTTAAAATTTTTCACACTTTAAGAAATGCTTGCATGCTGCACCATTGTGATCTTACGGTGGTTGAACCATATCCGTCCATTGGGTTTCTTTAGCGCATCCGTACTACGTTATTTATTAGTCCTCACCTTGCTCTCCGAAATGGTCTAAATGGAATTTTTCATCGGATTTGCATCTAGCAAATACAAAAGTGATTTTTCTCTCAAATACAATGCAATCACAGGAATATGTTGGGATCAAATTTTGAATATCTAAAGGGAGAATGTTAATGGTAATAATATAATTTATAAATTATAGGTAAATTGAAATAGATATAAAATAGTGCAACCGATTATGAATAGATTTATATAACTAAGTTCAGATACTCTGTATACCATGTTTTACCTAATTTATGTATAGTGTTCATGTTACAGACTCTGTAAGTTACAATTTAATTGATTTTTTTCTCAGTTGTGGAACTCCCCTCGCCCAGGAACTTACATGGACCCGCTCCGTTTTCAAAATATAAAATCCAAAAGCAAAGCAATACAAAAACTAAACAAAAAGTTGCGGGTGGTCACGGCGCCGTGTCCAAATCGGAAGCAAATACAACAACTGTTGCTCTGTCGCTCTCAGAGTGTGTGGCGTTTGCATTCACATTCACATTCACACTCACACTCATACTCATACTCAAACTGAAACTCAAACTCAAATTCAAACTGGTTCTCATTCCCATTTCCTATTTATTATTGTTGTTGCTCTATTTAGGAACAAAACATAAAAAAAAAAATTATTTCAAGGGAAGTAGTGGGTGCACTGCGGGCTCTCAGACAGGTTGAACTGAACAAGTGCAACAAAAACCAAACAACAGTAGGGACGGTTCCCTACAGTAAGGTCAATGCGCTTAGTATTTCCAGTATGTTATAGTATTTTCGGTGCTGTTTAGTATTTTCGATTATCAATGAAGATAACTAACATTGAAACACGATATCGATAGTCGCAAATTGATGTCGATCATCGGTAATCGATAATAAAAGTAGGTGTATAATGTAATTCTTCACCTTTGTGCTAATGCATAAAGTTCTAACTTTGAATTTCCAAAATTAAAGGCGATTAAAATCATAATCAGGGACGAGTGGAAGCCGGCTTCTGATCCTGCTCAAAATATGTTTAATTCATGGGGTCTCTCAAGCTTCCTTCTCTATATTACTCAATTTTAGACTGCACATAGCTAATAGACCCTAATTGTGTTGTTCAAAAACAGGGTCTAACAACAACATCAACAACAACAACAACAACAACAACAATTAGAGGCCAGTGGATTCTACTGCGTGTAGTGTCGGAAGGAGAGGGGTTTTGGTTACCCCTGTCACTGTCTAGTAGTCATCGACCCTCTAACCCTTGGACGAGCCCTTGTTTATTTGCCTTTGGCATTATTCTGATTCTGATACCGATTTCTGAGTTTGATTCCATGTGTATATATATTTCGTGGTAGCTACGAACACCAACAGAAACTCTGAATTTTATTCCATATTCCGTGGTTCCGTTTTTACCATATATATGTCTCTCTCTCTCTCTCTATTTCTCTCTCCCCTCTCTCGCTCTCTGCGGGTGTGTGTGTGTGTGTATGTGTGAATGTGCTTGTGGACGCTGCGGGTGATTAATTCGCCAGAAAGGAAAACTGCGCTCTATAGAAAATTATGGTTGGTTATATTTTCTCCTCATATTTTGTGTGTGCGTGTGTGTCTACGTGTGTGTATGTGTGTGTGCAGATGAAGGTAATCAGCTCGATGATTGGGCTGAGACTCGCCATAGCGAGGGTGGGCATAATGTGTTGATTGGAATAGCCAAAAAAAAAAAAATAACAAAAGTAAAAAATACATAAAAGTATTACAAATTGCAACGGAATCAAATCGAAAATGAAATGAAAAGCAAATTAAAAATACCAAAAAAAAAAAAAATGTTATCAAGAGACGCTGATTGAAGTTTGTGTAACCGAAGATGATGATATTTTAGATGGATTTATGAAACGACAGGAAGAACCAAAGCTTAAAATTGCTGCGAATTTTCGGGATTATATTTAAATATCCGCATAGATTGAATCAATAGGAATTCATGCTGGAGATTATGAAGATCAAATATTGACTATGTTGGGTCAGATTACCCTGAATTATTATTATTAAGTTTGTATTCACAAGCTATATTCAAGCACCCTAGTATAAATTCCCTTAAGCTTAATAATTGACTCTCTTAAAACTGTAATCTCATTGTACTCACCATATGTGCAGCTCATCATAAATAGCTGCACATAAAGGACTATGATATGAATAAAGAAAATTGGTTGAAATAGCTCCAACTAATCGGTCGCGTTCGGTGGTCAAACTTTTCAGACGGAATAAAACCATAACTCTTGCTCGATCTTGAAAAAAGCTTCCCGATCCTACAGACTATTTGTTAAAAAAAAATGTTGACAAATTTATTCATCATTTGAAGTATTTTTTATATACTAAAATTAAATTAAGTTATTCCGTTAAAACTAAATATTGATACTTCATATGATTTCTAATTTAACAATTTCACATTGTATTAATTTAATATACCTACATTTTTATAAGTTTTGTTTTTCGATAAAGATATCGTACCCTTGGCTTGTTGTTTGTTCCTCTTTCAACTTGTTCGACTTCAAACTGTTTGGTTTCAACGTAAACTTGTGGCAACTTGAACTTATACTATCAAACACAAGCGTTTATACGTTAAGGTAAGTAGAAAATATACTTATCATTCAAAAAATTTCAGTTTCTTGAATAAATTTATATATTTATATACTACATTATAATATACAATTAACAACTTTATTCCTTACTAAAGCATATTGCAATTCAAACATTTTTGTATAAGTTGCATGCAACATTCACATTGTAAACAAAACATTGAATAGGTTCGAAGTGCCGCTTGTTTACTAAGATGCGAAAGGGATAGAAATACCATAACATCCAACAAGTGTAAGCGTACAAACGCAGCATTAAGATGTAAACAAAACCAAGCGT
>JBANCZ010004370.1:0-10399 GCA_037040025.1 Sphaerogastrella javana | reverse complement strand
ACACAATGCTACCGCACACACACACACCACCTGTCTCCTGTTCCAGCCCACACTTTTTTGTTCCTGCTGCTGTTGCTCCTGTTGTTGCTGCTGCTATTAACGTGGTGACTGAGGTTCTGCCGATGCTGCTGCTGCTCACGTAGTGACTGAGGTTCTGCCGACGCTGCTGCTGCTCACGTGGTGGCTGTGGTTCTGCAGATGCGGCTAATGCTGTTGCTGATCCGCGGCTCACGTGGTGGCTGTGGTTCTGCAGATGCGGCTGATGCTGTTGCTGATCCGCCGCTCTTCGGCGGCTGCACTGCGGCTGCTGCTGCTGCGGCGGCTCATGTGGTGGCTGCGGTTTTGCAGATGCGGCTGATGCTGTTGCTGATCCGCGGCTTTTCGGCGGCTGCACTGCGGCTGCTGCTGCTTGGTGCTGCTCACGTGGTGGCTGAAGTTCTGCAGATGCGGCTGCTGCTGTTGCTGATCCGGATTCCGATCTGGCCTGTTTCGCGATCCAATGAGAAAGAGAAAAATCCATGGGGCCGGAAATTGCACGAGCCCTCCGGATCAAGAGAGCTTTCAGGGCCAACTCCGCCACGCATGCGCGTCAAAGATCGCTGCTATGGCACTCACGGCCACTGCTTATCGGGCGCCAAATTTGAACAGTTTTTTTTTCTGTTATATTTTTTTTGTTTTGTTTTTTCTTTGTTTTTGTTTTTGTTTTAAATAATATTATCTGCGTAATGTTATTATGGGTACGCGGCCATTACAAGCTAAGAAACGGCATACAAGGCGCAATTTTGAAGCTAACCAAGTAAATCAGATAGTGCACCGAAAAACCATACTACACCAGACAAACCTAAAATACTGTTATGTCAGATTTTTCCTAATTATTATTATTAAGTTCATAGTTTAATTTTATTGATGCACCCTAGTATAAATTCCCAGCTCAAACTTGTCTTCTGTGGTAGAATTAAACCATAACCATAAACCATTGCTCGATCTTGGAAAAGTTCCCTAATCCTACAAATACTATACAGCCCGTAAAATACTAAACTGTCTGTAAAATCCTATACTTGTTTAAAAATACTATTCTGTACCACAAAAAGAGACACAGGGTCTCTACTGTCGGGCACCGTCCCTACTGTTTGTATTTTTTTAAACCCCATTCTTATTCTTACGCATTTTAAAAATCAGAATGTTTTACTTTGGAACATAGATGCACATACATAGCTGCACACTCAAATACGAATAACAAGTGGAATTGGAAAGGTGGATTTCTGTTTTAGCACATATCTACACATTTTCGTTATACCATACATCTACTGACATTTTCACATTTTGGATACCTAGCTCCACTCACCCACAATTGTATACCAAAATATCATATCGAAATAACCTGCGCTACTCACACATTCAAATTTTGGAAACCTATCCCCAACCTTTAATGGTTGCATACCCTGAAGGTTTGCTTTCTTTTTATTGAGATAATATATTTTTACTAAATAAATAAGTTACTTTTATATAAATTATATAATTAAATAATTAAAATATGCATAAATAAATTTCTACATACTCAAATAAGGAAATAAGTCAGAAAATAAAAGTACTTTTGGAAATGTAGACCAACTTACAATAGTTAAAATCGGGAAAGAAATCTAAAATTCATAAGGATCAACTTGGAATATTATCCTTTTAACCCCAATCCAAATAAAATGCGTTCATAACAATGACTATATAAGGAAATTACAGGGTAAAGCACTTGCTAATGAGTTCAGCAAATACACTAAATACTAATTGAATACCAAAAATACAAACAGACCTCGTAACTAGAAATATGGACACTTTACTGTACTCTTCACTCCCTCACTTTGAACCCCCATTTACCTCTCTCTCTCTCTCACTCTCTTTCTAACTTTCGCTGAAGGCATGGAACACTACAATTCAGACTGCGAACCTGAGTATCTGCGGCAACGCGAACGCCGCAGCGCTGCCGCCGCCAACCTAGAGGTGACCTACGCTCAGCCGCATCAGAGGACGACGGCGGCTCCACAGTCGGCTGCAGCGTCGGCAGTGACGTCGCAGTCGCCGCTCAAGCTGGCAACTGTATCATCAAGCACAGCGAATAGCAAATATCAAACGAACGCGAATCTGGGCCTGTTTCCCAATAGCTGCAGCAGCAGCAGTACGCTGCTTGCAGTTGCTGCAGCATCGGCGTCGGCGTCGACGTCGACGTCAACGTCAGCATCGGCAGCGCCGCGCAGTACAAATCCATTTCTAAACTCCAAGTACACAGCAGATGCAGAGGCGTCACTTGACACGGCAGCAACAGCAACAGCAACATCAGCAGCAGCAGCATCGGCACCTGGCGCCACCTACTTGCTGCCGGCGTCGGCGTCATCGTCGACGGCAGCGTCGAGCGGTCAGCGCAGCCAGCGCAGCGGCGGCGGAGCAACACGCAGCACACTGAATCGCTTGAGCGGCATGACCAGCAGCAGCAGCGGCACCTCAGCCCTCTCCGTCAATCGAAGCGATTCGCTGCGCGACAAGGCTCAAGCGACGCAGCTGCTGGCAGCGACAGCAGCAGCAACAACAACAAAGCCTTCGCTGCAACTATCGAACGTCGGCGTCGGCGTCGGCGTCGGTGTTGGCATCGGCGTTGGCTGCCTGAGCAGCGACCTGGACAGCAGCAGCTGCGGCGAGTCGGAGCCACCGCCGGAGCCGGCGCCGCCAGAGATACCGCCACGCACGCAATCCTTGCTGATGTCCCTGCGCAAACATTCCGACTACAAGCTCAAGTACGAAGAAAAGGGGGACCAAAAACACGAGGAATTCATACCAACCAGCCAGCTGCAAAAGGGTAAGGTCCCACTAAAAAAAGTTCTACAAAAAAAAGTACCACAACCAGTCGCAGAAATTCCCATAAATTCCCTTCGAAAAAAACCCCAACAGAAGCAACAGCAGCTATGTTGCTTTTTGGCACAGCAAAGCTTTCAAGCTTACAAAAGCTCTAGCATGACAGCTCGAAACTGTTCAAGCTTTACATAAATCGCAAATGTTAAGGTTTAACATATCGCGAAACTGTTGAAGCTTAACATGACTTGCAGCTGCTGAAGCTTTACATGACTCGCGACTGTTAAATGGAAAGAAAGAGCATTTGAATTGTAATAGCTCTTTTAACTTAACAGTTTCTAATGTATGGTCGTTTTAAAGTTATGCCAATTTGTCCTTATCCGAACAGATTTCTCCGACTTTCAATGTTATCATCCGAAGAAAACTCAAGCTTGTCCTATCCAGAAATCTGTCCGTTCTTAGATTTCATTTATTTTATGAATATTGTCGCCAAAATATAAACTATCATTACTATTGAAACGACTTCTAATTAGAGCAGCAAAACTATCGATGGCACTAAAGTGGGACAAAGTTAAATTTAATTGCATTAATCAAAGTGTTTTAGTCTAAATCTATATATATTATACATAGTTTTGTCCCACCTTTCTGTCCTTTTTGAAAAATCTTCCTCCTGTTTTTTGCTAGTTTTTCTTTTTTTTATATTCTCCTTATTTTTCAACATTTTTGCAACAGATTGATTTTAATATATCAGAGGGAAATGTATTATTTCTATGTTATACCACAATACAAATTTAACAGCTCTGTGAAAGGTATAAATATAACTCCGAAACTTAACAGTGCTTTAGTTGTTAATGCATTTTTAGTGACTCTACTATCTTCGAAATTAATTTACAATTTCATAATTATTTTTTTACAGATTATATGATCAGCGATAATCTGCGATCGGCGGAGCAACAACTCAAGCCCGTATCACCGGGCGATACACAGGGGTGAGTTTGTCTGATTTTCCACATTTATGCATAGTAGAAATTAACTCGGCATTTACATTCGATTAATAATAGTATCTATGTATAGATTATGTTTAATACTGTACGCTTAAGATTGGATAAGTTATTTATTTAAAGAGACTTAAGATACATACATATTTTTAGCATCTAGTTTTTTATAGAATATATAAATTTATAGAAATAAATATATAGAAAATATGCAATTCTTATTATAAAATTATTTATTGATTTTGATTGATTACGTGAATTTTCCTGGAACATGTTCTAATTATCAAAATAATTATGAATTTCACAAATTTCTAAAATTAATATAAATCTAAAGAATCTTTTAAAACTAGAAAACCCCATATATGACCAATTGCTTTTCTGAATTCAAATTGTATTGTATATAAATTAAATCTTTATGATACGAATGTTAAGGATAACACTCTCAAAATATTTGAAGATTTGAAAAGAAAAAACATGAATTAACATAGACAGAGGAAGTTGATCTACGAAATAATGTGCGAACAATTGAACCCACAAAACTTGCCTATAAAAAGTTTCGTTCGACCGTGGATAGTATCAGTTAGGCATGCCCTTACCTCACCTGTGCCCTCTGGCCAATGACCTTTATTCCCGACTGTCTATTAATCTGAATGTGTGTTTTTTTTTTTTGTGTGTGTGTATGTATGTGTGTGCATGTGTGTGCACTTGACAATAATCTTTGTTTCGAAAAGTTGTTGCCACAGCTTTGGCATTCTGCAGAGTTGTCGTTCTTCCGCAGTACCGCACTTAAAGGTGCCTATCCACACCCGTTCACCGTCCCCCACCCACCCCCCTCCCTTTTCCGCTCTCCCATTACCTGTGCCTTCCAGCCTCCTGTGCCCAGATCTATTGCCTTTCAGTTACCATCTCACTCATAGCTACATGCACGTAGCTTTTCCATCTGTCTCTTCGCCACATACAATCGAACAACAACAACAATCATTAGCTGTACATTAGCGGTGTTGACGTTGAAAATTTGGTACATGAAACGTTTAGGGTTTAATCCTTTGAGCAAGCAGAGTGAATGCAGTTGCAGGGTGTTTTCTTACCAAATCCCAAAAAAAGGGTATATAAATGTAATCAAATGACAATGCTGCAGTTGCGTTGACTCGACTGATCGACTGGATGCATGATAAAAGTGATACCTATAATTACACCCGCATATCTGGCAATGCAGTGTTGCCAGATAAATCAAATTTATACCAATTGTAAATTGATATATTGTCTATAAATTACGATAAGTTTGAGTCTGAGTTGCATAGAAGATTTTTGCCGGATTTTGAATATACATTAAGGTATTGTATTATTCAATTTTGGATCTCTTTAAGAATATATGAATTATAAATAGATAAATATTTATTGAGAGCAGTTGCAAATTATTTTACATATTACGTTCGTGTTATTGAATACGAATACTAATTCGTTCTTAATAGAAAATATTGTTTGAGAAATTAATTCATTCTATTTATATTATTGCTAAAATTTTAAAAAAGAAATTGCCCACATTTCCCGCGTCACGTTACATATTGAATATTTGTGCGTATATGCATATCCCATACCATTTTCTTAGTTGTATACAATAAAATAAATTCATTCTACCCAGTTGACCCAGAAGAAATTCAACTCGTTTCATATGCCACTCGCTTTACCTGTGTACAGGGTATAAAAACAGCAAATAAAAATACATATACAAATACAAATACGTAAATATCTAACAGTAGGGACGGTGACAGACAGTAGAGATCTTGTATTTAGTTTTTTTTTTTTTGGTACAGAATAGTATTTTTAAAGAAGTATAGTATTTTTGGAGATGTGAGTTACTTTTGGGGCATTGTAGTATTTCCGATGTAGTATGGTTTTTCGTTGCAGTATCTTATATTTTTCTACATTTTTCATTTTCAATTTTTCTCGGAATTTAAAAAGAAAGCTTTACTCAAACGCATATAACTTACGTTCGGATCGTCCAATTTGTTTTAAATTTGAGTACGTTTCGGATACACCGAATAGGAAAATTATCAAAAAAATTTTAGTGGCCCCACCTATATTTCAGTCCCGGGACTTATCTGCCGAACTGTTAATATACTTATGTACATATGCGTCGAAGCACAACGTTCTGGCTTCGAGATTGCGCCTTGTATATGACGTACCTTAGCTACAGGGTATCCACAAGTGAGAAAAGTGAAGGCAGGTATCCAAAACTATGCATGGTCTAAAGAAAACGCAGGGGACTAGCAGTCATACCAAGTATATCATAAGTTTTAATGTCAATTTGATTGGGATTAGTTCAAATTTATTATTATTAAAGCTGTTTAAGTTCTTTTTCTCGATAATTGCAAACGAAAGAACTCGTGTGATGATGGCTGATACTCTGCAGTCTCTAACGATGAGAGCTATCGATAAGATCTACCACAAGTACTGGTTTTGATGATGCGGTATTAAAAATATGCAGGGTTGTGTACAATTATTACATTGACTTGGCATCGATAAAGCATCGATATATATTCACATACGACCGACCACATTGGCTTACCATTTTAGTATTCAGCGTGACGTTACACACAGTGGAGTGATTTTTGCTGTCATTTTCCGCAAGTCAATAAAGGAAATAAAGAAATGGGCGGAAATGTAGGTTAAACTGAAAAGTTTGGATAACGCTATAAATGTGTGCTTTACTTAAAACTCTCTCTTTCTCTCAAAGAAACTGGATTTCGTTTGCGCAAACGGCTCCGGCGCTGTGTGCCCAAAAGTTGACATGTGCATCGGCTGCAAGGTTGCTTTTCCGAACGTTTACCTCTACTGGAGGAAGAAGGTGTATACGCTCCGGGATAAGAGGGATCTACAGAGTCTGGTACGTCAGTTGGCCATCATGAAGCGCCAATTACATAAGCTGGTGTTCAATGTAACGGATTATGTTGTTTGTTTTTATTGGAAGAACAATCAGGATCAGTTACGCAATAATCCGGCACATTGTTTATTGAAGCGTAAGAATGCCAAGCAGTTATACGATAACTGTAATGCCTTCCGTCGCATGGTTAAGCAGTTAAAGATTCTAATAAAACGTTTGGGGGAGATAATCGACAACAACTAGTATGATCCTACTTCAGAAGCAACAATAATAAAACATTGATCAATATATATGTATTTGTGTATATGAATATTTACAAGGTATCTACACTTAACTATTTAATTATCTGTTAATCTGCTGGAATCCAAAATTTGCAAAAAAAAACCTCGATCTGCGTAAGCTTTTCTTCAATCCATTCCACCTTCTTTGTTCATATGGACAGTCAGGCGGACAAAGAGACATACACATAGACGAACATGCTTCATATAACTCATATACGAACTAATTAATAATAATGTCTTACGGATGGTTGTTCATCCGGCTATCGTTTAGTGAAATTTTATTTAAATATCTGAAATTTTGAAATAGGAATAGAAAAATTAATTTTGCTAAGAGGAAATTAGATTATAATGGAATTATTAAGATAAAAAGAATAATTCGGGATAATGTTGCAGTACACAATTACTAATTACCATAACAATCACTAGGTATTTTTCAGTTGAATCAACTATTTGACTGTTCCAACAGTTTTGTTTTGCTTTGGTTCACTGTTTGCTTTTGAACAAAATTTTTTTTGGCTTTGGCTGAAAGGGCGAAATTTTGGTTGTGATTGGATACCATGCGACGCGACAAAATTGGATTCGATTGGATTGCACTGATGGCGTTTTCTTTTTGTGTCTGTGTGTTGCTAGGAACGCAGGGGCTGGGGCGAAGGGAGATGTGGCTTTGTGGCCGCTTGGGCACATTTCATTGAACACAAAGCCACTTGACATTTTGTGCCTGATGGCACTGTGGGTCAACAGATTTGTGCGTTATTTTCGCTCTTGCGTTTACCTTTCTCAATACCCTGTAATTATGCGCCAGCACGGCATACACCGTACATTCATGCATTATTTGTCTTATGAAATATATGCAGTGCTAAGCAAACTAAGCGTCTGATTAAAACCTTGTAAATTTTAATTGATAGTAGGTAGGTAGGTTTTCCAGGGTATATACAAAGTTTGCTTTATATGTAGTACTGTAATTGAAAATGGGGCAAATAGACAAAGATTTATGTTTCATTCAAGCAGCACGAACTAGGTCAATATGGTGCATAAGTCATAAGAAAATACGGTGCGAATTAAATGAAAATTGTGCCAGCAGTTTTTCCGCATGAAAATGCGTTTAATTAGAAACCCAAGTGCAGAGCGCACAGGTATATGCACATGTACAAATACATTTACACATACATACATACTATATATATATATATATATACCCATGTCTAGCCAATTCTGAGATTTCAGAGTTTCAACTAAAACTTCTTGGCACCCAATTCAATTAGGGAAAGCAAAAGCAAAAGCGGGGCAAATGTAAGACAAGAAAACTGATGGAAATTACACAGAATATCGCAGTAGAGAGACGGCTCTCGCCCTCTTTCTTTCTTCCTTCCACACTCTCTCTCTCTCTCTCTCTCTCTCTTTGCTCTCCCACGCACTCTTGCTCTTTCTAGTACATATCTGCCTCTCTGTCTTTGCCTGACTGTTTGAGCCTCTAATCGAAGCATAAAACGCAAATCACCGCCTTCTGCGCAAATTTTATGTTTTCATTGCATTTTCCATTGCTTTTCCTCCCCCGAAAGCGCCTGTGTGCTCAACGAGTGTTGCTTTTATTGTCTGTTAATATTTAATGCAATTTACGATTCATTTTTTACAACCTCATAACTTTGACTACCATTCGCTCTCATCCGTCTGGGGAGGGATTGCCGTTCTGCTCTGTTATAGACATAGACATGGATCCGCAATCTTTTGGGATTTCCCGTCGAAGACCGCTTCGGGACTGCGTCTGGAGCTTGGGTATTATGGGGTGTAATGGTGCGATAGTCATAGGAAAAGGTCAACTAATCAATGTGTATTTTCAGAGAATGAGTAAGATCACTCAGTGTCAACTGAGTGCCACTCAAACTAACATCACAGACAGTGGGTTTAAGCATAGGTAGCTGAATAATTGAATAGGGTAACGAAAAAGAGTGAGAGGGGGGGGGGGATATATAAAGAGAAAGGAAGAAAGAAAAAAGAAAGAGATAAAAGAGAGCGATAAAAAGCTATTTATAATATCTTGAATAGAATATTTTATTTTCCAAAATCAATTTAATTCTATTCACATTAACTGTATTCAGTAAAACTAGATTTTATTGAATACCTCTTTAACCATGAATTTAAATATTATTAATATTATCTTCTTAGATGTTGTGTATAAAAAACACAAATGGGTATATTAACTTTGTGCAAAGTCAGTTTGTGTGTACCAGGCAAAAGGATACACGGCAGACCTCAGAAAGAGAAGCCGAGTCGCTTGAGCCATGTCTGTCCGTCTATCACTCTGGTTATTTCCGAAACTATATAAGCTACAGTATTCATGTTTGGCATGAACACTTCTATTCTTTGCAGGTAGATCCACTTTGTTTCAAATGTTGATATCTGACCCTACTCCTGATATGTTCAGGAGCCTATAATTTAAAATTATAGAACGATCTCCTTTAGAACATGCGTTCCTAAAATAAACTAAACTAAGCTAAAAAATAATAGATTGACAGGTGCAATTTTAAAGATAGATAACTATCTATCTAACTATAACTATAACTATAGCATAACTTGCTTTAGCATATATTTGCTTGTTGACATTATACATGTAGTGTCTTTTTAAAATTTGGGACATCTAGCCTCACTCCCAAACAATTGGATACTAAAATTAAAAGTATCCACATTTTTTTTAATATTGTAGAATTTAGAATGTTCCGCTTTGGCACATGTGGGTAAAATTTCATTATGCCCCTACATTCATATTCAAATATATATCTGTCCACTTTTCTTTATTGATAACCGACATAAATTAACGATAAATTATATCGATTATCGGTATTAACTATTGAAATCGATTATCAATAAGACTATACAATGAATATTCTATAGTACACCGGAAATACTGAACTGACCTCTTCTGTAACGAAAATAATAAACACACGGTCCCTACTGTGGGGTCAGTCCCTACCGTTGTATATTTAATATATAAATTACCGAATACTCAAATAAAAGTTAAATGATTCAAAAATAATGAAATTCTATTACAATAAATAATTAAATATATATACATATATAAATAAGTAAACAAATTCATTTATAAATAAGTAAAAAAATATTTAAAAGAATTATTAAATAAATCCGCAAATAAATGATTGAATGAATGAATAAGAAAATGAACAAAAGACAAACAAAATTAAATTCGATTAGAAAAAATAATTTAATAAATAATAGAATACACATTTACACAAAAAAAAAATAAAACTAAATAATTAAATACCTCAAGTAAATTAAAAATATACAAGAAAATTATAAATATACAAGTAAATTAATAAATAAGTAAATAAATAAGTTAAAAAGTAAAAAAAACTAGGAAAAAAGAAACAAAAAAATAAAGAAATAAAGAT
>JBANCZ010004369.1:0-10401 GCA_037040025.1 Sphaerogastrella javana | reverse complement strand
ATCTAGTATGTATTGTCCTCATTTATTCCGTTGCAGCATTCCATTTGCTGAGTTGGAGTTGGACAAACAGAAATGCATATTTATCATAGAGTAGAACTGAAGAGGAACTGCTGCAACCAAGTGCACAATGCCCGCAGCAGAGACTGTGGCACGCATCATTTCGATATTTGTTTACTCAACAATTTTTCAGTGCTTCGTACTCCTCCCAGCTTCTATATTTGCTTTGACACAGAGGGAGTAAGAAGAGAGGGGGTGATGAGGGGGTAGGGGGAGGTTGAAGTGGAGAAATTTGTGCTTGAATAGGAGCATGTAATGCTGGGTAGCGCCGCCTGATTTACTACTCTTAATTTGAAATACTCTGCAAAGCGGAAATGCAATGCGACACACACACACACACACATACAAATACAAACAGAAGTTTAAACATATATACATACACACACACATTCATATATATATATATATATCCATATACATATTATCTAACAAGCGACTAGGCAAAAACCAACAAACAAATTTCTACATATAACGAAAAAAATCTCTAAAAAATAATGAAAAATCTATGTAATAACAACTTTTATATGCCCTTTAAATAAATGAGTTATGATTTAATTAATTATTGAAATATGCATATTTAAAAAAAAATTGTTTAATTCCTAAAAAAAAAATAATAATAAAAAATTTGTATAAATTTTTTTTAAATTATTTGGAATATATTTTTTAAGTTTTAAATTATTTTTCAAAATTAATTTTAAATATTTTTAAAATTATTTTTAATTTTATTAAAGGTATTTTTAATCATCATTATTTTTAATTTTTTTTTTAAATTTTTAAATTATTTGTAATTTTTTATTTTGGATATGAATTGATTCATTGAATCGTGCCATTGTTCCGATATTTGAAACTGCATTAAAGTCTGCACAAATATTGTCAGTCGGCCGGAGATAATATTGACATAGTCAGCGCGTGTCTAGGTAAAAATTTGTGTATGTGGAAAAACAAAAAAAAAAAATAGGAAAAGACAAAAGAAAAACAAACGTAGGCAAATGAAAATGTAGACGGAAGAAAATGCGGGCGCATTGACAGTGCGGGCGATTGATTTTTCCTGTGTTTTTCACATTGTGCAGCCTCCAAATACAGAGTCAAGTAGCACATAAGGGCGGGGAATGTGTGTGTGTGTGGGGGGGGGGGGGTAACTGTGCCCTAAAACAAGAACAAACCCAAAACTAAATGCATTGCAAATAGAAGTCGCTGTTGCTGCAGTTGTCAATGAAACAAAAACGAAAAAGGCAGGGGCGCAACACTGAGTGTGTGTGTGTGGGGGGGGGAGGGGGGTGTAAACATAGACCATTTTTAGTGCACTAACTAACATAAAATGAGTTTAATTGTTGACCTTAGCTATTAGCCCCTGTCAAATGGCTTTCGGTTGACAGCAATTTGCCTTGTGCCCAACGATTGTTGTTTTTGCCTTCCCTTTTTTTCCTTTTCTTCATCTGTCTGTCTGTCTTTCTGTTTGTCTGTCTGTCCGTCTGTATGGAACTGCTCAATTTATATGCAAAAAAGCACAAACGCACAACATTTTGCAAAATTTTCTCAGAATTTCATGATATATAGAGAACGCTTTGGTATGCAACGACGAGCAGCGAAGACAAGGCGAAGTCGCCTTCACACTGACTGACAGCACTGTACGACCGTACGACCGTACACCCTGTACACCCTGTACACCCAATGACCATCCAAATTCTCTGCAATATAAAAAAAAAAACGGGGCCTCTCTCTGTGTCGTTTGAGTCGGTCTGCTTTGTTTGTCGGCCACGTTTTGATATTTGTTTATGCAGCAGTAACATCAATTTCGACCGTATACCCTATAAAACTGAGTAGCATATGGTATGTAAAGTATTAGTTAAATTGCCTATATTATGTGGAATATACAAGCCTTTATTCTTAAGTTTAATTTAAAGGAGTTTCTATAAAACTTGGCTAAGATAATTATTATCCATTCATAAATATTACATTATGTATAGATCAAATTATATTATAATAATAAATAATATTTATATATTCCTACTACTAATTGTAATACAAATAAAATACTTAAAATATATTCTTTTAATTTCCATACGCCTATACAGGGTATGAATTAGTCACCCATTGTACATGCACTCATGCATTTCTGCATGTATTTTCTTAGTTATTTTTTGATTTCTCACATACTTTTTTGCACGTTCATCCATATAAACTTTCATCGTATGTATATAAACCGACTGAATATGTTTATATATCAGATCAATGTGCAATGTGCTATAGCCCCATGATGATTTTCTTTCTCTTATTTTTTGGGCAGTTCAATACAACAAAAGAGAATTGACTCGTAAACAGACAGACTGACAGACAGACAGAGAGACAGTTGCAGTTCATGGTCTTGAAATGTGCAAATTAGATCAAAAAGGTGACGGATCGAAAGAGAGATTGTAAAGTAGGGTTGTTGATAATATATCGAAATATCGATATATCGATATATTTAACAGAAAACGATATATTTATATCGGGATATTTTTTTTTTTGCATCCGCCATAAAATGCGTTGTTTTTTTTTTTGAATAGAAGGAGGAAAAATATCATAAATATCGATATATCGATTTTTTTTATACATTTAATATCATTTTGATATTTCTTAAAAACCGGATATATCGTTGATACGATATTTTAAAAATATTCGACATCCCTATTGTAAAGTCTTAGTACTATCGATACAAGTCTTTATATAAGCATAATATAATCAATTATAAAATATATTTATTTTGTAAATTCGCAGTAAAATTGTAAACTAATATTGTATATTTATTAAACGATTCTATACAAAATATACCCTGCCTTTTATTCATTCATGGTTTATTCATTCACAGTTTGTTAGGTAACAATAATAGTGATATATCGAATAGTGTATAGAGTCCGAAAGAAGGTTTTAGATTTTAAGACGCATGCAAAACCCAAACGGTTAGTTTAGTTTTATAGATCGGTCATTCAAGTTCAAGATCAAGTTTTTGCAATTCTAATTTTGTTAGTTCTTATATCTATAAGGATTAACTCATTTTAATCAGGTCTACAATAAAAATTGACTGGAGCTTTGGAATGATATCAAACCGAATGTTAAATAAATCTACAGTCGAGCCTGTGCCGAGCTATTGGATAAAATATTTTACTACAATTCCGTACGATAATATGTTCTTGACTGTCAACGGAGCGAGATAATATTGCACTCAATGCAATTATGTTAATAAAACCAGTTAGGATTTGAAATTGTTTACTATCAACAACTGTTTTGACGCGTCAATGCTGTAATCGACTGCAGTCTTTCCGCACGAAATGAAACTGGTTTGTGATAAACTCAAACTGAGACACTCAGTGCAATCGAGTTTGTTTTTATTCAAACACTAAATGTTATTACATTTTCAGACAGTGTTTGAACAAGTTCTCGATATTCAAACTGCTCGAAATGCAACGAAATATTATTATAATCGTCACAATAATATTAGTAGCACCCATCAGTTTTAATGCCGCCGCACAGTTACGTAGGTCTAAACTAATTAACTAACGAAAATATATAAATAATTAACTTATTTACAGCTCCGTTCTTAAAGAAATGTCATTTCGATGATAATCCCTGCATTACGAATGCTACAAACTATGTGATACGACACTATAGCAGGGGCTACTCCGATCTTGGTCTACTACCGATCGATAACATACCGATAGACGATATTACATTGATCGATGCACCGGGTCCGATTCGTATTTTCTACAAGCTAACCAATCAAATACTCAAGGGTCTTGAGAATACGACTGTCACAAAAATGTCAGGTTTTTTGCGAGACCCGAGTAAATTGGAACTGGAAATGCACATACCGCGTCTATTCATGGAGGGAAATTTTGTAAATCAGGGACATCGTCTGCTCGTTTATACCAATTCGAGTGGTAGAACCAGCTCCGATTTACAGAATGTACGCTTGATGATCAATGTGAAGGTATTCATCGAATATCGTCACAACAAACGTTATCTCAAGATCTATGATATTGTACCACAAATGGAACTTAGTCGGTAAGTTTAAAATCTTAATTACCCATTGTGACCAGTAAAATACTCAGTATTTCTAGCTGGATATTATGGATTGAAAATCTGTACAAGGAAAATACAGATTTAACTGTATTGCTCAATAGCATCATCAATGATAATTGGCTGGAATTTTGGAATGAGATCGAACCAAGTATATTGCCCGTCTATGCGAAAAGTATTATGAGACTGGTTAATAAAGTAATTCAGAATATATCCTATGATGATTGTTTTTTAAACTAAATAAAATTATTTTATTTTGTGATATCCAAAAGATATATACATATATACCAATATTAAACGGTAGCTCCCCTAGGTCATTGTCAAAACAACCCAACTATATCAATTCCCACAACGACTGCAATTTATCACGCTTGATCTTGATTAAAAACTCCACCCCCTCCACCGAAGTGTATTACAATCTTCCAACTATTTAGGAAGAGACGGTTGCAAAGTGTAGAGAGGGTGGAGGCATAGCAAATCCAGTCGGGGGCAGTCTCAGACAGCCAATTATAGACAGTCAAAGCCGCGTGAAGATGCCTGAGTTAAGATCCACAAACACGAAAGCTGAATGAAAAACGAATAACGTAAAACGTAAAACGAAGCTAAAAAAAAAAAAAAAATCAAGGGAATACGTATAATGGAAAAATGGGGGAAAAAAAAGAGGCAAAATTATAATGTGAACGGAACATAAGAACAACTGCAATAAAGACATCAACAGTTCGGAGGCATCAAACGAATTGAAATTGAAACACTTGGTCACACTGGCAGTGGGAACTAAAGAGGTCGAAAGAGAGTGAGAGAGCGAGAGAGAGAGAGGGTGGGGGAATGTAGGAGGACAGGGAACAGCTGAACAGTAGCAAAGGGCAAGAGCTATACGATTTCCAAAAATAATATTAAAATTAGCAACGAAGCGCAACAAATGAGATTTTCAACCAGTTGCAGTTGCACCCGATCCAACTCAACTCCATATGCCAACGATGCCATAAATTGACTACTGGGCACGTCCAGACCCAAGCCCAACGTAGATCAATCAGTAGCAACAGCAGCAGCAGACATCAGCTTAGTCGCAGTAATTAGGAATGATATATGTATAGAGGGAATGCGCACACACAGATCAAGCAGTTGCAGCTTCCCATTGATGTGTGGAAAGGGTTAAAAATAAAAATCTATGGTTAAAATATAAAAAAAAAAAAACAACACAAAATCCAATTGGACAGGCTAAAAATGTATACACATTAGATACATCCCATGGCTAAAGGTGCACACTGGCAATTAGACGATCGTTTTTTTTATATCTGGGGCAGGCTTAACGCTTGGAGTTATGGGAACGGGGCCTGTCAGCTGTATAGCTCTATTAGTTATGGCAACGATAAGGAAAAAATAAAATATGAACACTTTGGAGCTCATATTAAATACGCTTGTAATATTATTATTATCGATAATGGGTTGCTGTTGCATTAAATCAAATTGAATTAAAGTTATCGCAAAAAATTTATAGAAATATTTCAAGTGGAATGAGTTTACATTGATAAAGTTAACAGCAGTGCTCCAATTGGAGTGATAATTCGAGCATGTACATACATACATTCCAATTGGAATAATCATTCAGCATTGCGTTTGCATTAATGAATACGTTCAAACATACATACATACATTCAGAATTGTACACGCATACAAACGTATAATATGCAAGTAAGAAGAACAGAGAAGAACATAACAAATTTTTGGGCAGCGCGTTACTGCTCTAAATGCCGAATTGTGTATGAGCGAGACAAGAATAGCATGCGCAGTCGACTCAGCACAGGTTCACATACGTGCGTGTGTGGGTGAATTTACAGCTCTACCCTTAGTTATTGGTATACGTTCACTTACACACACACATATACACATACCAACGCACTGACGCTCGCACACACACACACTCACACAACGCACTCACTCACACACATGCGTTTGCATAACGGAAATGTTTTTGCATTTTTCTTTCGATTTCTAATTCTTGTTGCTTGCGTATAACGAAATGAAACAATCAACAACGCACACGAAATGCTCTAAATTTCGAAGCGTAGTAAGATTGCTCAATAAGGCACACGAAGCTCATTAGAATGCCATTATTGCTTGCATTTGTAGTGAAGTGAACTTGAAACAGAAAAAGAAACAAAGAAGAGCAGAAGAGAAATAGCAAGAGAATAGCAATACCGTATGAATTTGCCTTGTCATTCTGAATGCATGTAGTTGCATTGTAAATACCCTATGTAAAATATGCTATTAAATGCAATTTAAAATTGGTATTGAATAGTTTACTTTGTAAATGCATTGCTACAAATTAGATTATTATATGATAAGTATGTATGTATATATATGAAAAAGTTATATATGTAAGAAAAAGTTCTATTATAAATAATCAGTTGAATTTACGTGCATGATGTGGCATCATACTACCCTTTACAGGGTATACCAACTGATCTGCGCCTTCTCAGAGCAAATTTGACAATAAGAAGGGACAAATGAATAATGGAAATGGCAACACTACAAATTTTTATGTACGCTTTGAACTGTCTTTCTCATAAGATTCCTCACAGAGAAACAAATAGAGCATCAAAATAGAAATCAAAAGAGACGTTAAATTCAAATAACTTAATTAAATTCCCTTTCATTCCCATTTCGAATATAATATAAAACTAGGGTTTATTAAGTGCCCCGATTGGCTGCAAAGGGTTACTATATAGTACTTAACATAAATTTATAACTTAATGCATGCATATCGTATTTTGTATGGCAATAATTCACAAAGGGCTTGTTGAAATATTGTATATATATGTATGTATATGTATATATATGGGCAAATGTTTCTGATCAAGATTTCGATTGTTTACATTTTCTACAGCAAACATATGCCTCTAGGCTATAGTTCAAAGTCCACAACGTCTGGCACTTTACTTGGGCTTTTATCAAAATATATGCACACACACAATTTGAAATTACACTTTATTCCAAACAATCAAGCGCAACCCACAAAAAAAAAAAAAAATAAACACTCGAACTCAAACCATAGCCTGATTCTTGTCCAGGTTGCAGCCGCTGTGGGACTCTGGGTCTGGGACTAGAGCTAATAATGTTAGCGCCATATTTGAGTGGCATCGTGTTGGCGTTATCAGAACGCGGCCAGGCCAGGACGGACCAGGACAGACCGGACCACAACAGGCTAGACCATGGCTGGGACTACGATTCGTACTCCTACTCGGACTCGGACTCGGTCTCAGCAAGAATGTTGGCCCAACCGCAGGCAGAACTCGCCGTCAGGTGCAAGTGGCCGTGTGTATTCGTGTGGTTGAGTTGGGTGTTTCTTTTTTTTTTGTTTTTGGGGTGGTTGGGGTGGACTGGGGGTGGCTTTCACTGGGGCAGCACTTACAACATTTTGTGGTATTGCTGTGGATTGCCTTTACTACGGGCATTTGCATTTTGCATATGGCAAATGGCACGGCAACTGACGGATATAGTACTATATACATTTATATATATATAGAGAAAGGAAGAGAGAGAGAGCGGGGGAGAGGGAGAAAAAGAGACAGAGTGGGAGAGAGAGAGAGAGAGAGAAAGGGAGGGACTGTGTGTGTCTATAACAAAACAATTAGAAAAGGCAAAAGCCCTCGACGATTTGACGCTGATTTATGAGTGGGCGTACAGAGGGTGTTGCAAGAGACGGGGCGTGGCTAGGCGGAACGGTGAGGCCAAGTTCTATGAGCGCCTACAAAAAAAAGGAAGGCGAAGAGAAAGAGGGAAAAAAAAACTCAAAGGCAAGCACGTAGCGGCAGGCCGAGGGATTAGACCAAAGCAAAAGGCAAATAAAAAGGAAAAAACTATACACACACACATACACACACACAGACACACACACAATGTCTGTATTGGTTGTAGGGGTTGGTGGAGCGAGGGGTAGTCGGGAGTATACGTTTTAGCCACCCGTGGGGCATAGTAAAATGCTAGTGAAACAATTATGCAATTACTTAATTTGATGGCCCAAGTGTGTGCCATCTTTCTAGCTATGCCGAGCCCCATCCCCTACACACACTCTTTCTCCCTATCATTCTTTCCCTCCCTCTCTATTTGCTTTCTCTTTCCTATGTTTTTTTCTGTTCTGGTATTTTGCTTCTTATATGGCAGATCCAAGACTTTGGCTAACTTGACTTTTGTGGCTAGTAATTGTTTTAACTGCCCTTTGCACGCGCATTGCCCCTTTACTGCCCCCTCCCTCCTTTAACCCTACCTGTACCATGCTCACTGCCTATGAACGTCATCATTGTGACTTCTTTTTTAATATAAATGGTTGGAATGCAAAAAAAAGAAGAAAAACCGTTGATATCGTTTGCTTTTCTCTGCTCTATTTGCACTTGCTTTGCAATTGTTATTTGCTTTGTTTTATTTTTATTTTTTCTATGTGCCGTTTAAACTTAGTGGCAGCTCAAAAAATGATGACCTACTTAGTTAAACTACCTTATGATTGGTTACAGTTATACAGCGAGCGGAAAGTTTGCAATAATCGAAATATCTATGCAAATTTCTAAAAAAAGAAAAATTACCCTAAAAGCTTTCACTTAAAAATTACCCTAAAAGCTTTCACTTAAAATATATTGCATATTTAATTAAATTTTATATTAATAATTTTTATAAAATTTATTAAATATTTAATTTAAAATATATAAGTTAAATTAATATAAAATATAAATTTATAATTTTAAATTTATATTTATTAATATTTTAATATTATTTAAAAACAAATTGTACACTATTTAATGTACAATAATTTAATCATTAATTTTTGTATTAAGAATTTTTATTTTTGAATTTATTCAATTATTTATATTTATTATTTATTTATAAATTTTATATTTTTTAATACGCATCAATTCAATCAATATTTATTATTGGTTTAATAGTTAATATTAAATTGATTCTTTCAATATGTATATTAATGTAAAATAAATATTTATTATTATTGTAATATTATTTAAAAATATATTGAATATTATAAATTGATATTAGTTTAATATATATAATTATTTTAATGTTTTAAACAAATAAATTGTATATTATTATATGCATATAAATTTAATATTATTAAATATATTGTATATTTTTGTATGCATAAAAAGTTAATATCAGCATTTAATATTATTGAATTAATTTAATATTATTGAAATATAAATTTTATATTAATATTTATATTTATACAATATAAAAACAATACATATTTTTATATTTTTATATTTTATTTTCGAAAATGCTGTATTTTATAGGGTATTAGACACTCTAGCTCTCACTGCGTCATGTGCTGCAATAATCCCTTCTCCCATTCACTTATTGTTCTCTATATATTTGGAGGTGTGTGTGTGTGTGTGTGTGTGTGTGTGTGTGTGTGTGTGTGTGGGCGTGTCTGTGTATAAGCCCTGTCAGCTTTAACGCATAATAACTTCCAAGTCATAATACTACAAACCAAATGCTGTCAAAAAAATTGCAGAGCAGTGAAAGCATTAAAGAAGTGAAAGAAAGAAAGTGAAAGAAGAAGAGTAAAAGCAGAATAAGTTGTTATTATCATGACTGAGAATATGTCAAGTGACACATACATATATACATATATATATCTGTATATATGTGGCATTAACCACTTCTGTTTCATGTAACACGTTCCGGGAGTTCGTCATCTGCTTGAGCTGAATTTCAGCAGCAATCAACACCTTGACGCCTTGCTGCTGCTGCTGCTGCTACTGCTGCTGCTGCTACATTTGCAAAAAAGAAAGAGGTAAATGTAAAGGTAATGTTAACGGCATTCGCTGAAGGTAAAGGCAAAGGTAAACGGTAAAGCTAAAGTGCTAAAAATTGCTAGAAATCATGGCTAATATAAATCATCTTGGCAAGCAGCTTTGCATGTTTAAGTGTCATACATAAGGCGCGCACACACACACACGCACACACCCACACACACACACACGTGAGCGAAGAGTCAACCCACTCCCACCACCCACCGCCCCCTAAAGCCCAGCAAGCGTCAAGTGGGGCGTGGCAGTGCGACAGTGTGGCAATGGGCCACTAGTGGCAGTCACATACTCATCCACAAGAAAAGCAAATGAAACATAGAGAGAGAGAGAGAGAGAGAGAAAGGGGCTGAAAGGGAGAAATGGGGAGAAGGTGCGCGTGTGTGTGTGCCTGTATGTGTGTATGCATCTGTGCCTGTATGTGTGTCTCTATGAATTTGTGTAAGTATAATAAACACTTGGAGCACTCGTCTTT
>JBANCZ010004368.1:0-10402 GCA_037040025.1 Sphaerogastrella javana | reverse complement strand
ACTCATTGAGAACAAAGCAGCATGACTACGCTGCTTTGGTTTAGTGTGAGAGAAGAGCACGACTGCATATTGCTTGTACGAAAAGCTACCTATAAGTCACTTGCTCAGTGGCCGCAGTGCTGCCTATAGGAACGAGACTGTGATTTATAGTGCTGCCCATACGCCGAAGCATTGCCAGAGTGTGGCCACTTGGCGCCAATTCAAATGGCAGCTTTAAATATTTTAACGCAATTTTATAAATATTTCATTTTAATTATGGTTTTTATTAGATCGTGTTTTACTTCGTATATTTTAAAAATTAGTCAGATTTTATGGTACAAATAGTAACTAAAAATAAATTATAAATCTGTATTATGCGGCACTGAGTAACGAATTGATTGGCAAAATGTGTGAAGCTTCAAAACTATGTAGCCTAATCAAAGACGAGTATTATTTATCAGAATTGTGATATTTTATCTCACCCATAACGAACGATTTTATATAGTTTTGTAGCCTTACATTAGCTGAATTAAATGGAATGACTTTCATATAAATTCTGGTACGAAAGTAATGCTTACTGCACAACCGCTCTGGGTATTTTCACTGGCCTCCTCGAACCGCCATTTGATCTGCAACACTCAGGTCGCTGAGCGTATCTTTCCGCTGTCCCGCTCCTGGTCACTATCGCAGTCACCGCTCTCCGCCGTGTCCTCATCTCCACTAGCGCCAGCGCCTTCGTTGCCCCGAGCGAACAAATGCCGGAGGCAACTACGTTTCACGTATAAAAAAGCGCACAGTGCACAAAGGAGAAAGATAATACCGACGGAGCTACCTATAATCAAAGCGCGCGTTTTTCGTTGGGAGGGCACATCGAGCAGTAACTCGGGGGATGCCACTTGGTGGCCATCGGAGCCCACAGCCAGAACCTGTATTTTGAAATTGGCATCTTCTTTTAAGTGTCGTAGTTGATAAAAATTGTCAAAAGTCTCAGCGGTGCCAATGAGATAATGCTCAGGCTCTTTCCACCAACGCACTGAGTACAGGCGCAGCGATTCCAGTCCTTTGGTGGGGTGCTCCCAGTGCACCAGCCAGCCCTGGGCGTTATTTATAATACTCAGATTCCATGGTGCTCCCAGTCCACCAACGGTTGTAGGTTGATTCTGGTGATGCTGAAGTTGTTGCGCATCAAAGTCCTCACCTCGCAGGGTAGAAGCTAATGAAAACCGTATAGTGATGTCTGTGTAAATCCTTTTTTGTGTACATGACACTTACCTTGGGTCTCGAAGCGAAACTGTTTGCTAAACATACCGTCCCCATATTTATCCTGACTGAGCACCATGAATTCGTACTCCCGTCCAGGCAGCAAGTGCTGCACCGTCGCTTCCATTATGGTTTTGTCCAGTACGCGCAGAGTGCGCCATTCCGGGGCATCGCTTAATCGATACCACACGGTATATTCCAGGTTAGGGCGAAGGTAACCTGCTGACAAAACGATTCGTTTAGTACCGCCGACAATTGTATATATTTGTGGTCAGATTATCTGATCGAGCTGCCTAGAACACCTCGTCGAGCAAATTGAGTTGCTATTTGTCATATCTCACCTGGTTGCCAACGTATTGTGATGCAGGTCTCTGTGCTGTTCGCTGTTAGGTTGTAGGGTGGACGGGGGGAGATGTTCTCAATCATTAATTCAGCTTCGGCTGTTATCGTTGCCGCTTCATTGGTCGCCGAGCACTCATACATGCCGCGGTCCGTTTCAATTAGGTTCGTGATGGTCAAATTTCCACCGCTAAAGCTATGCCGATCCACGGGCAGGGCCTGACCATCTTTCTGCGTGTGTGGGTGTGGGTACAGGTACGTGTGTGTGAAATTACAGTTAAATCAGAATCAATAGCAAAAATTCGCAGTCATACACACACACAAGCACTCAAACACAAACTTAAACACACAAACAGAAGCTCATACGTGCATATTTGAAAATGCAATCATGCCGAACTGCAGGGCCAGACAGGTAAACCGACGAATTACCCAGCTTGCCCATCATTTGGAATTCGTAATAGAGACGCAGCAGAAGGAAGGGAGAGTCTGGTTGGAACTTACCCTACTCCAAACAATGGACGGTCGATTGTTTCCGTCCCGGTCGATGGCTTCACACGGCAGCTCTGCTGTCTCGCCCAGTTTCTGTATGTAAATCGCCTTTGGAGTCACGCTGAATATGGGTGGGCGCAGCACAATAACGCTAATGATGGGCGATGGGCCGTCTGTGCCCAGGTCATTGTAGGGTGTGCACGTATAGCTACCCGCATAGTTCTCGTTCACCTTGGAAAAGAAGAGGCTGCCGTTCATCTTATAAAAAACACCAGGCACATTATATGAATCGAACAGAAGGCCATCCTTCTCCCATCGAAGATTCTTCAGCGGAGGATTCGCTCGAAAATGGCAGTCGAGTACGGCCGGCTGTCCATACGGCAGGTACACTTCGGGCGGTGCATAAATAACCTTGGCCTTATCTACAAAAAAATAGTGGAATATTAAACTTCCTTTAAGTGGATACTAATGGGTTCGACTCACATTGTATGTTGAGAAAGGCCTTGGCCGTTTGCAGTTCGCCCTCATAATTACGCACCTTGCACTCGTACTCGCCCAGGTCGCTCATCATGGTGGGGTCGATGCTAAGGCTGCCATCTGGACCCATGAAGGAGCGCCGCACCAGATCCTGCACTTCCTGCAACAGAACGCCATCTTTGTACCAGGAAACCTGTGAGCTATCCGGATACTTCATAACGCAGTGAAAGAATGCCGTTTGACCTTCCATAATGGTCTGATTAACCGGTGGTATTTTGATTAGGGATCCACCCTGAACAGCCAGGTGATATCGGGTGCCATTGTTGCGTACGCTGGGTGTACGATTCGGAAAAATGATCTGGCAGTGATACCAACCTTGATCAGATTCTCGGATTGCTGTCAGATTGGCCGACGCCTTGCCATAATCCGGATGATGACTGACTAGGTGAAGACGTCCTATAAATAGCTCGTTCGTAGAGGTTTCATTCTCGTACCAGGTGAAAATCTTTTTATTCTGTAAAGATTCGTCATAACATGGTATATAGGGTTAACTTTTTCGTCGAGTATTGTTCGAATTTTTAAGAGTCTTTGCGGTCTTGGTTTGAATGATTACTCGACCAATGCAATTAGTCAATTAGTTTGTGATTTAGACTTGATAGCAAAATTACAATTTCTATTCCCGTTATGCGATAAATCATACAAACGCCATACCCATCCAAGCATAGGCACACCGACATGCCCAGAAAGTGCAGTAAATAATTGAGCGCCCCATCAGCCCTATCAATGTAACAGTTAGTGACACTTGCGTGTGTGTGTTTGTGTATGAATATGAGAAAGAGAGAGAGGGAGAGTTGGAGAGAGATAGAGAGAAATGGAGAGAGAGAGAGACAAATTGTTTACCTTCATCTGTACACGTATGTACAGCAAGACTACACATAGTTGTATTTTAGTATCTATAGGCCATTATAATTTTCGAAAACACCCGCTGCGCTCATCGCTATGACGTCGTGTGCATATACTATATACATATATTCCATACTATAGTATAGTACAGTCCATGGCCGTGAAAGGGGGCGTCCCTGCACTGAACTGAACTGAACTGAACAGAACAACAACCTACTGAACAATGGGCTATGGTCGAGGACGTTGACTGGTCGTGTATCGCTTGATCTGTCCTCAACCTCTGCCTCTTTGAAGGCCTCATCTCCGCATTTGGTTACATTGTTAACTAATTTAAACAAGCCCACATTCAAGTGTAGAGCTGAAAATCATCTTTACATTAAGTTAAACCCATTCAATATTTGCATGAGCGAACGTCAAAGTAGACTTTAATTAGAGCACCCTACGAATACGAGCCCCAAAATAGTTAATCAGCGTGAATGCAATTTCCATTTAGATAGAGTTGGCATTTTATACAAATTCTTCAATTTGAAATATTTTGATTGTAATTAAAGCTCGGGGATAGTTTCTATTAAACAATTATTGGTTTAATTAAAGTTGAACATGTGTCAATATTTGTTTGCCTATATCATACATAGCAATAATACTTTAATTGACAAATGCAAATTAATTGCGTTAGTGCAAACAAATTTTGTTTGCATTGCACTGAACCAAAACTCATGCCAAACGCAAGGCTTAATTAAAAAAATATTCATAAAAAACGCAGCTAAATTCAATTGCGGTTGTAATCCTCAAAAATATATATATATAAAATATTGAACAAGGTTTAGAGTGAGTTTGAATAACTTGAATTCATATTCAATAAAAAATTTGTTTGTTTATCTTTTGCAAGGTTTCATTTACATTTTAAAGAAATGTTGAGGATGTATAACTAGTAAATTAGTTACTTGCTAAATGGTTTTAGTAGATTCCATGACGTATCCAATAATAAACCACATATTAGGGATTGGGTTGCATTTCATGCGCATCTGTCGGTTATCGATAGCTGGTGACCGCAGAAAGTGTCAGCCCCATTGCAATTTGATAGTTTTAATTGTGTGCCACAAGTGTTGGTTGATCTATTGACATTATTTGTCGAGTGTTGCTTTAATTGAAATCGGCAAATGCCCACCTACACTATATATCTATGTACTACTACCAGTATTTATGCACTTTTCCGGAGCGGGATCTCTGCGGCCGGTTGCCCTAGAAGAGCATCAATGTCAGAAAATGGTCGACTGTTTGTGATTGTGAGAAATGTTTTTCGTTATGCGAGTGCGTTGCATCATTCCAGTCTACTTGAGGACAGACATTTGGACAGACTCAGTCACTCAGTCACTCAGTCATTCAGTCACCTAGTCAGTCAGTCAGATCGTGCAATAGTACACCCAACTGTGAATGACGTTTGCCATCTGCTGCCTCCGAATACATTTATCAACATTATCTAACAAATTACAAACGTAACTTGATTTATCCGGTAATTTTTTTTTGTCTTCTTTTTTAGGTTTCATTTTTTTTCTTTTTTGCTTTATTACCGTTTAGTCAGTCTACGCGGCGCGAATTTTTTCGCACAACGACCGTGAAAAGTAGTTTTTGATTATGATTATGACAAACATAAGTTGGACTTGGGATTGTTCAAAATATGCTGATTGCATTGCATTGGTTTTATTAGATTATGCTCAAATGCTCTAGATATAAAATTCAAGACTAAAAACCAAAATCCGAAATAAAATAGTAAGAGGTATTAATTATATTATTCATTTGACCATCATATAATATTGTTTTAGTATTATTCAAATACTAATTTCAAATTTGTCTGAAAATTTAGAATCAACTCCTTTCTCTCGGTTTGTTCTAAGCTATATGAAATTATATTTACAGACACATCTACAGACAACAAATAAAATGTGAAGCTCAATTAAAGTGAATCCATCAAGATGACATCATGACCCGTTGACCGAGTGGAATTTTATGCATTAAAACAATACAATAAAATTAGACATAAGCGAGTGAGACCAGACAAAACTCATGAATGAGTATGTGTACGGATCTGTATGAGTGTCTGTGTCAGAAGTGCCAGAAAATTAAGCAACGAACCAAAACAGTTGAAAAGCGCCAGCGGACACTAGAATCCGACCGCAACCCCTGATTCTACCCTGAAGAGAATCTCAGTCGAAATCCGCTAGCGATTTTGAATGTGAGTTTTATTTATTTTTTTGCGAGAGATAATGTGTGATATATAGAGGGATTGAGGGGCAGCATATGAGTGTGCGATGAATAGTAATTTACTCGATTTAAATGCAAACGTGCGCCATGTATTTGGATTGGGTTTATAGGGTGTTGTTTTTGGCATTTGTTCAGACAGTTAAACAGTGAACCGTAGTCTGTCCGTTCTGTGGTGTGAGTTGCATTCCAGCAATGAATTTGCAATTGAATTTAATTGCATTACTCACAGTTGTCAACAAAACGCCAGGCATTCAATTCGATTGAATTCAATTGAAATTGATTTCAACTCTTTTCCGTTTCACTTTTCAGTTCACTTTTCGGTTCACTTTTTGGTTCACTTATCGGTTCACTACTTTTCAATTTTTTTTTGCGCCTCTTTGATGTCACACTTCAGTTTCACACTCGTGTTCATTCGTTCGACAGGGAAGTAATTTTAAAGTGTTTCTGATACCGAAATCAGCGCAGCGTGTGCAATGAAATTTAAAACTGTCACGCCCCCAGAAAATAGGTTGAACACTCACCGCCCACCGCCCACCGCCGACGATGACGATGACGGCGACGACGACGACGACGACGACGACGACTGCATGTGGTTGTGTTTAATTAGTGGCCAGGGCCAACCCACTCCAACCCATACCAATCCAACCCAGCGCAACCCTATCCAAACAGCACCCAGCTGCTCTTCGAAAAATGCAGGCAACCTAGCCATAAAGTCTATGGCCGGAGCCCTTTTAATGAATGTGAGAGAGTTCCGTTGCACTGTTGCACCGTCTCTTGTGCCCCCGCTGCACCGACATCGCCAGTAACTGCAATTAAGGCTAACCAAGCGAATGGCGTCCCACGCCAGATAGCCATTCGACCCAGTCGAATCCAGGCCCACCTACGTGATGCTATATGTATCTGATAAATTAATAATTTCAACAATTTCATTTTAAAGTGCGTGTGCACGCTCGGGTGTCAGAACAAAAATGAGATTTACGTGAAAATAACTTGAGAATATTGGATATATAATATAACACCATTCCATTAAAGAGGTACGCGTGTAGAATTGTGAAACGATTTAAGGTTTCTAGGTCGAATGTGAATGAAAATGAAGTGTGTCCAACATTACGTATGCACAATGTTGACTGAGAGTCAACTTGACTTACATCTTTGCTCCAGTGCACAACATATGGTATGGGGGAATCATATGGGAAATCTATATAACAATTGAAGACGACATGCGAACCAACTTTGGCCTCCAGATTTGTTTGTTTACGATGATCGCGACCACATGACACACAGGATATGTTCATTAAGCATACTAGAAAGAGTAAAAGCTGAATACTAATTCTCTTTTTAGCTTCTATGGGTTTGGCAGTTGGTTTCATATGGCAGCTCTGTACATGCTGTTCGTTCGCTCCTTGTGTTCTTTTGCTAGACATTTTAATGGATCTTAGCTCTATATACACTATCACTTTATTTGATTTCAATCGCACTTGGGTATTGCATGCATTTCATAGCAATTCCGCATTATTTTTGACAATGAAAAATCAGGTTAATTGAGCTCTAGCCCGTATCGCATTTCTTTTCTTTATACTATATGCTATTGGATAATGTTTGCTCTATGGTGGTTATACGCCGTGTTATATGATCCGCACACACTATATTCATCAGCCCCGAAAGAACCCAACTGTAGAATGGGGTCGCGCTCGCGTGAACTGAACACGATGACTGGAAAACTGCTACTGAAAAGCCAACAGAATATAAGTGATCAAGAGCCAGAACGTTCCGATTTAGAGCAAATCAAATATGAGCACATACACTCAGAAAAACAAAGTATCTAACCCAAGAGCATAGCATAGTTTGCCATAGTATCAAGAATTATATATAGACTAATACTAAAATGGTTATAACATTTGAAATAAGATTTTCAAATATATATCGTATTGATCATATACAATGAATAGGTTTTTTTTCAGTGTATGTCTGTGTACCAATCCAAAGCTTCAGCTCTCAAAAGTGAGAGCGTTCTACGCATATATCACTTTGAAGCGCATCTCTTTCTAAATTCAACATTTGATGTACGCCCACCTCATTTGTCAGATTCCTCTCTTTGTATTCATCTTGATGTTCTCCTGCTCTACTTGTAATTTGTAATATTCTCACAATTCACTTTCTTCGACGTTTATCCACTTAAATCATTCACTGAAGAGTGGGGAGAACGAAGGTGTACTCCAAAGATACTTTATATAGCATGTCTGTACGATCGTATAGTTTTATTGCATTTTCGTAAATTCGTAAATTCGTATTCTCTTTAATTAGCTGCGCAGGCGTTATGGGTTATACGATGTATGACTATAGTACGTGAAAAGTTATGATCTAATTTAGAATTGAATGAACCGAATTAATTAAAAGCTGGGCAAAATTCTTCCGGGTTAAAGTTGCTTCTGTGTGGGGGAAGACGAAGAGGCAAAGAAAAGGCATTTCGATATTTTTTTTTTTATTTGATCAATTTCAAATTGTTTGGTTTTCATTTATTTTTTTTCTTAATTTTTTGTAGTTTTATTTGTTTAAAAATTTCGTTCATTTTGCTAATCTCATTTTATAATTGTGTCTTGTATTTAATTACAATATATTTTTTTGTTCTAAACTGATTTTTGTTGTACGTTTTTTTTTTTTTTTTGTTTTTTATTTTACTTCTTTATATAATTATGTTGAAATGCTGTTTGGAAATGTGGAATGGAAAATGGGGAGAATGGGGGAAAATTGGGAAATAAAGCGATTGTATATTGAAGAAGGTGCAAACTGGGAGAAAGACTGGGAGAAATAGTAAAAATTGATTGAAAAGAAGGAATATGGAAGGAAGGAAGGAAGAAAGGAAGGAAACTTGATAGTTATTTGTGTCTTCATTTGTTGATGTTGATGTTGATGTTGATGTTTGTATTTGTTTAAGTCGAAAAGTTCAAGATTGACTGGCGCACCTTGTCCAAAAATCAAAGTGGCAGACGTAAAGCGTTAGATTTACTTACGAGTAAATTAATTTATAATTTATTTCGTTTTACTTAATTTAAATGCCATTTAATCTCAATAGTTTATAGTATTTCTTTTTTTTTTTTTTTTGTTTGTTTGTTTATATAAATAATTGTATACTCTATATACTATTATATATATATATATATTTATATATATATTTGTATATATATGCTTTTAAAGTCCTTCACTTGTCGTGTGTATTTTGTGAATTTGTCTGGCTGTATATATATATGTCTGTGTCTGTGTGTATCTGTGTGCATTTGTTTGTGTGTTTGTGTACGTGTCTATTCTTCAATTCTCAATTAAAATTTAATTAGTATATTAATACGCAATTCTGTAATTCGTTTTGCATTTATTTTTGTATTCCATATTTAATTGGATTTCATTGTTAAGGTTCAATCAATTAATCAATTGCATTCTAGATAAGTTTTTGTATATATGTATTTTGTATGTGTATGTGTGTGTGTGAGTATGTGACATGGTGTGAGGGGTTTTGTGATAGTGTATTTGCCTATGCAATACAAAAATCAACTTATTTAAATATTCGTCTTGATTAGCATTTACAATAATCAAACTTCATTGATTTGAGTATGGCTTTAAATGTTGTGCAGTTTTACATATAATTATGCGATTTCTATTAGAAACCTTTAGCTGGTCTTCGAAATGAATTGAAAATCGGGCGGATGTGGATGTGGGGAAAAGCATAAAGGTTATAGATAAATTATTGAGATCATTTTTGTTTATAATTTTCTCTGTTTGTGTGGTTTTAAGGTTTTAATTAGTTTTAGTTTGTTATTGTGTTTTATTTCGTATTAATTCTGCTCAACTAATCATATTAATTTGTTTTCTATTATTCATGAAATTCACTATTATTAGTATATTAGATTTATATAATATTATGTATTTCTCCCTCTCTCTCTGTCTATCTGTAAATTTACATACGTTATACACACGGTAATCGTCATCCTCTATCATCTCACGCTCTGGCAGTGTTTTGGCGTCAAGTTGTGTCAAACCATTCCGTACAATTTGATGTTCAGACAAGTTTTTATCATTAACAAGTACAAGTATTACTATACTTAATAAAAAACTGAAAACTCATCAAGCAACTCTCTCATATATAGTGATAACGCAAACGAACTTTACGGACTACCTCAATGAAATGATTATGTACTATACTGCATACAATGGATTGAAAACTAAAAAAAAAAACACATACAAATTTCTCAATCGAATACTATCGAATACTATCGATAAATTTTATCCATTGGTATGTATGACAGTACACATGATATTTGAAATGTTTGGTATGAAAGGACCTGCAAATCGGGAACAACTGAAATCACCCCCATAGCCGTCCAGTATGTTACTCTCTGCTTTTCTCTATAATTTTATAGTTTTTCAATTTCAATTCGTATTATAGTTTGTTTAATAAGTAATTACTTAAGTGTTTTTCTCTGGGTTTTTTTGTTTTGTTTCTGTGTAGTTCTGTTGATTCTCTATGTTTGTCTATACTTGCATTGGAAAAAGTATTTAGTTATCGTTCTTTGTTCTCTGTAATAATATAGTACATATATTTCGATCGAGTGTATAGATCAACAGTAAACATATATATGCAGCAGCAGTAATTCACTTTATATTTCTTTGTTTGGTTTCCTTTAATGAAATTGAATTGAAT
>JBANCZ010004367.1:0-10403 GCA_037040025.1 Sphaerogastrella javana | reverse complement strand
AACACAATGCAGGCTATTTGTATCTCTCTCTCTCTCTCTCTCTCTCTCTCTCTCTCTCTCTCTCTCAATCTCTCTCCTCCGCTCTTCCCCTCTTTCAATCCCTCTCCCTCTCCCACTCTGTGTGTTCGTATAATTACTTGGAAATACTATAGATAATAGATTTTATCTCAATTGCAAATTGCCCATTCACACGACTCCATAGAACTCATATTAAATATGCAACTTTTAACTTTTGTAATTTGTTTTTAGGTGCTGAGACATGAGGAGTTCAAGGAGGGCTGCGATGCCGAATGCAATGGGTATGATATATCTTTCATAAATCCAAAATAAGTATAGATTATGTTTTCCATTCTTCGTTGAGAGCATGTTCCATAGGAATTTTGTACCCAATGAAACTAAAACCAAAACCGTAACCCTTTAAACTGATTCATTTCGATCCATCAAAGATTGGAACTTTCTTTTTTCGGTTCCATTGCCTTCAAATGTAAGATCTGAAGATCTACAAGGTCAATTTGTAAGGTTTATTTGAAGACTGCTAGGGATTCAAATCGATTATTTAAATAATGAACCTCAATTTTATTTATTTGGAATCTAATCTCTATTATTCTTACATTGCACGTACAGACCCTATGACAATCGCTGGAGCAAAACCATGGTCGGCTATGGCCCGGAGTTCTCACACTTTGTCATCGAGCTGACCTACAACTATGGCGTGAAGAGCTATGAAATGGGTAATCCATTGAAATTGATTGTAAATTTTAAACTGTATGCAAATATTATTGGATTACCATTATAGGCAATGATTTTGGCGGTGTAACCATACATTCCAAGGATGTGATAGAACGTGCCGCCCAGCATGCATATCCCGTGCAGAAGGATGGCGAACAGCATGTGCTCAGATCACCGGATGGCTACAAGTTCTATGTGATCGATCAGACGCCAGCTGAGAGTACAGATCCAGTGAAATGTGTGGAACTGCATGTCAGCGACTTGGAAGCATCACGTAAATACTGGCTGAATCTATTGCAGATGCAGCTGGTTGAGGAGAAGCCGGAATCTCTACTGCTCTCATATGGCAGTGATCAGGCAGGACTGCGTCTGACACACTTGCCGGAGCCATTGAATCGTGCCAAGGCATACGGTCGAATTGCATTCTCTGTGCCCGGAGCACGGCAAAAGCCTCTGTTTGAAGCTGTGCAGAAAGCCGGCGGTACAATATTGAAGCCATTGATATCACTGGATACGCCTGGAAAGACGACTGTAACGGTGCTTATATTGGCCGATCCCGATGGTCATGAGATCTGTTTTGTCGACGGGGAGGGCTTTAGCGAGCTGTCAGAGGTGGAGGACGATGCCAACCGTCAGCTGGATAAATATATAGGCAAGGATCCATTCCAGGATAAGGAGCAATCTTAAAGCCTGCAAATTTTACCCTAATTGCCTTATCGCCAAAATAATGGATGTTGTTATTTCTTAATGTTAAATGGTATTATATCTTACCTTCAGTAACAGTTTTTGAATCGCTTTTATTTTTTGGATTTGGATTTGGAAATTAGAGCAGTTTTTAAAATAGATTTTACTATAAGCAAAATGTTTGAATTTGATCTAATAATATTAATTAGGCTTCGGTTTTAGTTTCATTCCGACGAATTTTGTTTATCCGTTTTATTTTTTACGTTTTTCCTTTTCTATTTTTCAATCCTTGAAACCATTATTTAAATCAAATGAATAGCAAAGACATAGATGTTATGGTGACACCTGACGCCCTACCGAAGCGCCTAGAGCCATGGCAACAAATCGGTTGGGGATTACAGCATCGTCGAGCGATTAGCGTCAGTTGGGCTCAACGATTCGCCATGATACAGAACAATTCCATGGCATCAAACTATTTTGAGCAGTATTCAATTGCCAAGGATCCGAAGGCGTTGTGTTCGTTCAGTAAATTCAATCGAACCATTGCCCGGCCAGAGATTGCACTCAAGTGCAGTCAGACGGCTGCCGAATTGGCACCCCGTTGGAATGTCCCAGTGAATATTCAGCTATCGGATGCATTATACGATCTCAATAAATTCGAGGATACCAATTTGCTATTACATCAAAATGTGCGCGCTCAGAAGGGTACATCGAAGCTACCATTCGAATATCGCCTTAAATTGGTACAGCAAAATTTCATTGACAATGTTGGGCCAAGTCTACGCAAATTTATGCTTAAGAATCCATCAAAGATCTGTGATATACATCGACAATTGGCACATGCTAATGCAAAGTCAATATTCCAACGTCCGTGGGCACAGCGCTACGATCGGGGCGAATGCGATGTTCAGAGTGTCAAGGAGAAGGATGTGGAGTCGATATCACCATTGCAGACAGCTTGGCGTAAACGGAAAACCGATATATTCTTTCAGCATTATCTGTTACGCAGCTCACCGGATGTATCCTTTCTGCGTTCACTCTGTCACAATCCCGTCGTTTATCTGGATGAATGCTATAGTTCGGCCAAACAACGCCGTCAATTTGTCCATGAATCGTATGATGCTGTCCGAAAATTTACACGCATGCTCCACGCCCGTAGTCCCTTCTACAATCAAGAGTATAAATATATATCGCATCAGGAGCGAGAACATCAGCATAATATGTATCGCATACAGTATCAGACCCGTCGTACAATGCTGTTCATACTCCGCGCTATACAATCGTTGCGCAAGCAAAAGGATGTCAAGGTTTGTGTATTCGCTAAAAGCTCGCCAGTAAAGCTCAATGAGCATGGAAAGCTGCTAGAAATTCAACTGAATTTCATGATTGTTTGCCCATTTCACATTTTGGATACCTAGCCCCACTCCCCCACAATTGGATACCAAAATTAAAAATGGCCATACCACACTCTATTTTGGAGCTAGAACGTTGTGCTTTGGCACATATGTGCTGAATCTCATTGTGCTCCTTTTCTTATAATCAAATTTAAGATACCTATCCCCAAACCCCGACTGGTGGATACCCTGAAGCTTTAAATCGGCTTACAAAGCGCAATTTTGAAGCTAGAACGTTGTGCTTACACATCTACTTTTATATCGATTACCGATATCAATTACCGATTAATTTTTTTCCAGCGTTTGCGCAAGTTCGTGGCAAAAGTCATGTACAAGTACAATATGCTAAAGACGACACGGGTTATGCCCTGGAAAATCGAATTCATGAACGAGGTCTACAATCATCTGGCATTAAGCTTATGCGAACTGTATTCCCTGCCGAAGATCCCGTTATCGCCGAATGATAAAAACTCGATGTGCGTTCTGTTGGGCGTGTCCCCGATGAAACCGTTCGTTAATCATGAGATTGTATTCGATGATCGCTCCACCTATGTCTATGACGATTGTGGACCTGCATTTGAAAATGCTAAGACGTTTAAGTAAGTTCTGTTTGTCGTTGAACACCTAGATCTCATCAATTATAACAAATAGAGTAATCATATTTAGCACCACGTTAGGTGTATAGTCTTTGACGATGAAAATTATTTCAAATTTTTGATAGCTTCGGTTGCCGCCCCATAGATTGATACCCTGTAACTTTGCCTTTTGTGCATTATAAAACTACTTTGTTGTGGAATTTCCACGATCATTGTGACTCAATATAGTATTACATGGATGTGAGAGAGACGGCATGAGTTCTAAATGGTGATCAGTGATGTCAATTTGGCCGTTTCCCGTACAGATCTGTCTTTTTTCACATTTAAAAAATTTGAATTTATTTATTTTAACGCTAACCAATAATCTGACAACATCATATGCGATTAAAATCGATTTTAAGACTATACGATTGATGATTAAAATCGATTATGAAACTAATTAATAAGTTATTAAAATAGTTAAATTGTAGTCGTTACCGATCGTTACCGATTATCGATGACTATTTATTGATTATTTACTATCGATTATTAATTAACTATGATCCGTTATCGATAACAAATGATGGAAATCGATGATCGGCTATTGAAGTGTATTATATCTATCGACATTAGTTATACATCAATAATTAGTAAACATTTATATTCGATTTTTTACAACGTTCGATTATTTAATTCGTTCGATTATTCAGATTAAAATAACTGTCATACCCGAAGTTTACTGTACTTTACTGTGTAATTAATCAATGCCCATTTCCATATACCGTTAGACTCTTGAAGGCTAAATTGGAGAAACGTCTGTACTTCTCGAAACTGCCAATAGAACGGAGCTATCTGTACTATGAGCTGTCGGAGGCACACTTGGAACGGAATAATATGACGATTAGCCTGCTATATGCACAAAAATCGATCGCAGAGGCCAGACGTTGCAATAGCAAAATCTGGGAGTTCTTGGGAACAATGATGGAGGCTAAATCGCATGCGATAAGCTGTAAGTACGAGCGTCAAGCGGAAATACTGAACAGTGCCTACGATCTGGCCAATCAGCTCAAATCGCCGAAGCTGTGCACCTTCATTGAGCTCTGCCGCATGCTCAACATGGACTACATGGCGTTGCGGAAAATGTCACAGTTATCATCTTCAAAACGTCTTCGTTCCCGGATTTCGAGTCATTTAAGTATAGCTGTCAAATCTTCCCCATAATAGGGCTTCAGTTTAAGAGCGGGCCTCGCTTGGAACGATAACGTGTACACAACGCTCAACCGTTCGGGACTTACCCGCACGAGTAGTGTACGGTTATCGTTCCACAGGTTTCGCTCTATGCTTGGCCAAGTTTTTTATTGTTTACCCTACGGAAACAATTATTTTAAGCAAATTTTTATGAAAGCAAACAAAAATTACATGAAAAAAAAAAAAAAACAAATGGTACAAAATTTTTATCATAACATGAACAAATCAAAACAAAAAAAAAAAATCATATGAAAAGAGAAATTCAAATAAAGTTCTTTTTTTTTATTTAAAGTTGTACTTTGTTTATTTTGGTTGAAACTTTTCCCATGTTGTAAAGTACCGCGACTGTATTTTTCTTAGATATTCACGGTCTAGTGCATCATGAGTTCCTGCCACAGGGACAGACGGTTATTAAGGAGTTTTACTTGACCGTGCTTCGGCGCTTGGGTAAAACAATTCGGAAGAATTAGACCGGAATTGTGGGCAAACAACTCGGGAATTTTTCACGACGACAACGCGCCGTCGCATCGAGCTATCATTGTAAACGAATACAAGGTGAAAAACTCCATAAATATCATCGAAGAAGCTCCGTATTCGCCAGATTTAGCCCCGTGCGACTTCTTTTTGTTTCCTTGACTCAACATGCCGGACCTTGGAACCCGTTTTAGCACCAAGACATCAAACTAAATTCGGCATGGGATTTGAAGGCTATCCCGGAAAACGCCTATAAAGAATGTTTCGAAGACTGGCAGAATCGCAGGCTTACGTGTATTGCCTCTGATGGGGACTACTTTGAAGGCGACACTATAAATTTGGATGATTGAGTTGAAAATGTGTGCATTCTTTGAGGGTTCGTGATTACAGAATCAACTGCAAGTATTCCCATCCTCAAGTCCCATTTAATATTGAAATTTGCACAGAAATTAGGGCTGTGGGATGTGCTTTAAGCGCAGAAAGGTGGCACAATAGACCTCAACCCAGTAGGCAATCCATCAATATTTATATGGTAATACTATATATGTATGTATATGAGGGCTGTTCATTAAGTCCATAAACCTAGTTTTTTAAGTTGAAAAGAAAATTGTATTATTATTTTTATTTTGAAAAGTTGTATAAAATGAAATGCATTCATTTTTTTTTTTTATTTTGAATAGTTGTATAAAATGGAATGCATTCATTTAATCAACAACTTCTGTCATAACGCTTAATTTAGTTATACGAAATTCGATCTGAAATCTATAGAAAATAACCCCCTTCCAATTTGGTAGGGTAGTTTGGCGTCAATTTGCAGTTGCATTGAGCACGTAGACCCATAGATACACATAGACCCATAGATACATAGACCCATAGATACATAGACACATATTCAATTGGTACTATTAAAAGCTATTTTATATTTTATGTCAACGTTCGTACTTTTTTGTGACATTTTTTTTTTTATATTTTATTTTGTATTTTTTATTTTTATTTTTTTTGACACTTTTTAATATTTATTAGTATGCCAAATGCAATGCACTTGACTCCATTTTCTATTGCCATCCTTGAATGAAGGGGAGACCGCACCAACCCTATCCGCATCATGCTAGCCCTTTAAACGGCCCACTGCCCCACTGTAGCACCCTGTTCCGTGCCCCGAGAACCATGCCGCAGCACATGGCACATGGTGCATGTTCTGCCATCGATGAATTTGCTGCATGGCCCCAAAACGGACTGGCGTAAAGAGAAAGCAAGAGAGAGGAAGGGAAAGGGAGAGAGGGAAAGAGGAAGAGGGAAACAGAGAGAGAGAGAGAGAGAGAGAAAGGGAGAAAGGGAAAGAGAGAGGGGGGAAAGAAAGAGAGAGCGTTGGAAGAGACGCGGCCGCAAATATGCAAATGCAAATGCAAATGCAAAAGAGCAAAAATGCGTCAATGCCGAATGCTTGCGACACTTGCAACTTGCAACTTGCCACACTGTGCATTGTGAATGAAAAATGTGGCTAAAAAAAAATTAAAAAAAAAAAGGAAAACATTTATTGTGTCAATGCTGACCGACATGCGGACACTCGGACAGAGGCGGACCGACAAACAGTGAGACGAATGGAGATATTCAGAGAGAGCGAGAGAGTTGGCCAGAGCTGGCAATTCCCGTGGGGTCAACACAAATGCAAGCCGTGTTTCATTCGATATGAGTGTATGTGTGTGTGTGTGTGTGACAGACGTAAACACACACATACACACATACACATACACATGCATACATACATACACATAAGCCTGTATTTGCAGCTCATTACGCCGTTCTGCCATTATAAATGAAAAGAGAGACGTCCAATAATAACAACAACTACAACTTTACACACACACACACACACACGCTCACACACACACACACACACAAGCAAGGGCTACTAGCGAGTATGCTACAGTAGCGATGGCACTTATTTTGTAGGACTTACATACAAATGAGACCATAAAACATTTTATTGGAAGCTTATAGAAAAACCCGATATATTCAAAATCATGGGCGCTAAAAGCTGTAGACTCCGCTAGAGTCTATGACGCAATAACGTAGATGGACATACGTATGAATAAGATCATATCGAGCTTCAAAAGCGAACAAATTAACTTATATATACCACATCTTATTAGAAATCTTATAGAAAAACGTGTTTATTCGAAATCATTGACGCTACAGTCGAGCGCACCGTAAAAGCAATATTGTCTAGCTCCGCTAGAGTCTACGACACAGTAACGTAGACATACGTACGTTCGAATGAAATCATATTGAGCTTCAAAAGTGACCAAATATACTTATATGTAATACATTTTATTAGAAATCTTATAGGAAAACCATGCATATTCGAAACCGAAAGCTATGGCATCTAGCTCCGTTAGAGTCTATGACCCAGTAACTGACATCATTTTTCATTGTCATTTGTTATGTGAGTGCTATCAAAATGAGGTATATACCGCAGTCTAATGGGATTACAGGGTATACGCATATTTGCCTCGACACACTGAGTATAACTGTTGTCACAGCCGAATCCTTCGTCCTGCCGCAGTCAATGCTTCAATTTGCTGCAAAAAAAAAAGAAGAGGGAAAAGGGGAAAACGAAAATACAACAAAAAACTCAAGAGAGTACAACAACAAGAACAACAACAATAACAACAACGGGGCACGCCACCTGCCATTTATGTGAACAAAGGGGCAGCCCCATTGGCCAAAATTGAGGTCAGCAGAAGAAGGTCGGCCCGACTCGCAAGTCGCCAAACCGCCAAAAGCTATACGATTGAATGCAACTCCAGTCGAAAGTCGAAAGTCGAAAGTCGCAAGGCGCAAGGAGCAAGGCGCATACTGCTGACGCTGACTGTATGTATGACGGTGCTGACGATAACGGCACAATTAATTGGCCACAAGCATCGGGTCCCAATAGAATCGAGTATCATAGAAAATCAAGCATCGCGAAGACCCAAAATCGAATTGCATTCAACGTTTAAGGTTTCATTTGTGTCCCGAGGCACCCCAAAAAAAACCAATCCCTAAAAAAGGCTCCCAAATGAAAGACTCTACACAAAATGTAACACACAACAACTAGACAGAGATGGAGTTAGTGAAAGAGAGAAAGACAGAGATAGAAAGAGAGATAGACGGAGAGAGAGAGAGATGGATACGGATATAGAGATAAAGATAGAGATAGAGAGAGAGAGAAAGAGGGAGAGATGAATAGATAGTGAGAGATAGAGCCAAGGATACGTAGAGTTGTTGCTATACCATCGAATACTATGTGAAAGTTTTCATTTCTATTTTATAGATAGTTAGACGAATATTTGCCTCAATGTCAATTAAAAGTTTTAGTTGGAGCAACCGCTCTCTCTCTCTCTCTCTCTCTCTCTCTCTCTCTCTCGCACAACATTTCGTCGCAAGTCAACAAATATTGGTTTTCAAATACAACAACAAAACATTTTGTCTTAATCCAACTATGCAAATACATATATATCTAATGCATAAATATTGCAGCAACATTCTCCAATCGAAATATATCTAATTGAGCAGAGCTTTAAGTATAGCTTTAAGATTGAGTTGAGATTGAGATTGAGATTTATCTTAGTTGCACCAGATACTAATTTCATAGATTTCATAGATACTTTTAATACTCTGTATTTCACATATTGTACATATTGTATTATATCTTACGTTCAATCTAGACCCTGTCGCTTTGATTGTTCTCGGTCGTCCGCTCTTTTAAGATCTACTATTATTGGGTAGACCACATATAAATGTATTAATAAATTACTACTATCATTTAGTTATAGAAATCGACTATCGAAATCGAAAAACTTTACTGTCTCGAATATACTACCATATATTGTACTGAAAATGGTAAGGGCAGGGTCCCAACTGCCGGACTCCGTCTCTAATGTTAGATATATATATTTTTTTTGGGAATACCAAATTAACGATTGACTGTCCTGTGATCCTTTATAAACTCTCCAAGGCCTTTCGTAATGGTTGGTCCTTTTCGCAGTTGCGATGAGCTTCGTTAAATAAAAGTAAGCCAATATCATTGGCAGTAATAAAACAACGAATTAATTTTAAAGGACTACACTGAAATATACCCTGTAGACATAATATATATATGAAAATCTGTTTATAGGTAAATCCATTGATATATTTAAATGGATTTTATTATTGTTTAACCGTGAGATAGATAGAAAACTGAATAGATAGAAAGTTGGATAGATATATAATAAATACATATACAGATATAATATAATATTTTTACAGATAGATAGATATGTATATATACCGATTAATTAAAATATATATAGAAAGAAAGACAAATGTTTAAGAATGTAGACACATAAAAAATAAAAAGATAGGATAGATTGACAGATATTTACGTAATATTTATATGGTAAAAATGTAGATATATAATTGCTTGATTATATATTGGTAAATTTAGGTAGAGTTCGATATTTTGATACTATAATAGGAATAGATATACCATATATGTTATAATAATTATAATAATAATAATAATAATAATAGAAATAATAAATATGTAATATATGCATATATAGCTAAATTTCTAATAGATATATAAACGCAAACATACTATATAGTAAGTACGTGCTGCAATATGAAGAGACCCCAGTCCATAGATGTTTGCGAATGTAGTAGGAGCCATTGGGTGCATTGGGAATGGATGCCACAAAGGTGCTATTAGCCTAAAACGAACAAATAATAGTTAGACAGATGAAAAAGAGAGAAAGAGAGAGAGAGAGAGGGGAAGAGAAAGAAAGCGAAAGAGTTCAATATAGAAATGAGTGTATGCAGCAAAACAAATACAATTAAATTATTATGTAGAATGCAAATAAAATTCTAGTACTTAGCATGTAAATCGACCAACAAATCGAGAGCATAAATACCGATAAAGAAGAAGTACGAATATGGTAACGAGACGGAGAAGAACTGAAAGCTTCAAAGGGCAGGAGATGGAAGAGATTGAGAAAGAGGAGTCATAAAACGTTATGAGTAATCACAGACGCATAGCTAACGACAACAACAAATATTAGAAATATACATATACGATTATTATTTTCAAGTCTCTTATATGAATACACTGTATAACAAAGATTATTACCTTATAGAGAATCTTTTATAATAACAATAATAATAACATTATAAGTAAAATATAATTGTTTCATTTGATAATAATATAGATATAGATATAGATATAGATATAGATATAGATATAGATATAGATATAGATATAGATATAGATATAGATATA